>JAVTVY010022960.1:0-88734 GCA_036873755.1 Hanleya hanleyi
AGATTCAATTAGAATATCAATGACGTATGTAAGCTTCATCCCCATGAAGCTGAAGTTTAAATCACTTGATTTACTAACTGTAAAATATAACCTATCAATCGTGTGAGGAACTCGAATGATGCAAAAAATTAAATGCGCTCTGTTAGATGGCAGAAGAATGAAATGTGTAATCTGGGTACCGTATCAATCAGGTTTATCCCAACTGAGAATGACCTAATTTGAAAATAGAGGTCTTCTCTCTTTGGGAATCACACTTTCACATGTTCTCAGTTTGAATGAGTGAGTGAGTGAATATGATTTAACGTTGCTTTCAACAATATTTCAGTCATATCACAACATTTGGGCCCTATTCCTTTTCACACCCGGGAACCACACGTGAGGGGTCCTATTCCTTTACACACCAGTGTGTGCCCCATTTAGTCGTCTCTCACGACGAGCTGTCTGAGGAGCTGAGGTCTATTCTTACCATGTGTGCAAGATGACACCCCAGGTCAATCCCGGGAGCCTCCATGGGGCTACTTGGTTTGCGATCAGCAGATTTATACCGATAGATCATTTCCAAAATCATGTGCTGGACTGCGTATCGAATTGGTATGGAGTGTGGTAAATGGAGTTATCGAAGCTAAGCTTGATAAAGATACTAGAATCATAAACGGGCCTCGTCAGTACTTCAAAATCGAGCATCTTCCTAAAGCAGAGCTCTACTTGACATCATGCTGCTGTTTAGCATCAAGTTCCTGGAGCATTTACTGTCAGAAGCCTTACAGCATGTACAAGTGCCAGTTATCTCCCTTCTCTGATAGTTTTACCTGATCAATTCCAGAGCTTTCAACAATAGAGATTTTTGACCCACTAAGGAGGAGTTTTTTTCCTGCTGGTGTCCTCAAAACCATACATTGCACCTACATATGTATTGTTAAATGGGATATTCATGCAGAATTGTGCCAGCTGATGATTCATGGAAGGGGGGCTTTAACCACAGATCTTGACTTGTCACCATTCTTTTACATCACCGATGCATCTTTCACCATCATTTGTCCATCCATGGCACAGTGTTTCTCCCAAACTCCGAACAGCGCATGTCAGCTGAACGACTATCGTCTGGCTACAAGCACTGCCCGCAATTGAAAATATCGCTAACACGCTCTCAGCGTTGAGATTACTCCGCAATATATACCTTCCTTCTTTCCGCTAAAAGCCTTTTGTTTCATCAACCAAATATATCCCAAAAGTATTTAATAAATAGCTTACACCGAAAAAGAAGTTAGATTCTTGGTTTTCTCGCTGTTCTCAACGAATCTATTTGTGTAGGGAGCTGCATATGTGCGCGATTAGTCCCATCGTAACAAACCCACGTGTTCCCTGGTCTTCGGATCTGTGCTAGAGCATTCGACTGCGGGCAGTGCTTGTAGCCAGACGACAGTCGTTCAGCTGACATGCACTGTTCGGAGTTTGTGTTTCTCCTTCTGCCTGAGGGAGAAGGAAATTGAATCTGTACGTATATACCAACTTTGAAATGCCAATCAAGTAGCGTGACACATATATCAACCAACAGTACCGCTACTCAAATGTTGATTTTGGTATGAAGTTGAGTTCCTGAAGATCTTCAGTACTGTTACTCAACTTGCTGTAGCATTCGTTTATATACATATGTGTAACACTACCTAGATCTGTTGCACTCCCTGTCGATACACACAGTTAATATTGCACATAGACGATCCCGCCATTGTTATACAACTGTCATGGCTGATTATCCGTGGCTGGTGAAAAATGTTCAAATTTGAATTCCACACCAGGAAAGCCATGTTGACAGCATCATTGACCACGTTAACAAGGTAAGTCAACTGGAACCAGCACCATTCTACGGAGGACCCGTAGTATTACGTATTTGAATCTATGTTACTGAATATTTGGTCAAACTTGAATGCTATCCGTCGTCCTCATCAGAGAAGCACTGGACGTGTGGACGGGATTGGATGGTAAGATTTTAATTGGCAGATCCCAGACCATTGTCTCTACATCTATGGTGGGCGGGCCTTGCCATGACACACTCTCATCGGGACTCGTAGGGCGTGTGGGACCAGGTATGGGAGTGACTGCGGTGACAAATTCAAAATGGAGTCTCCACCTCAAAGACACTGGAAAAAGAAACAGGAGAATATTTCTGATGTGTATAAAATATGGTTCAGTAGTCTGCCTAGCCCTTATTCAGACTATCATCAGTAAGTTGGTGACCATCATTATCATCGGTGGATGAGTGAGCGATAGAATTCAACGTCGCCTTCACATCATGATGGCGAGCCAAGATGTGACAGTGGTCCCAAAGCCACCTTTTTATAGCGCAGCCTCACTGAAGAACCATGCCCTGAACAGAAATGATACTTCACCCAGTCACATTATCCTGACACTGAGCCAATCAGCCCTTGATCTATCCTCTTAATGCTGAGCACCCAGCCAGGAAGTAACAAGTTCCATTTTTTCCAAGATTTTCAAGTTCCACACCAGAGACTAGTTGCTTTAAAGTGTGTTACTATGTCTCTGCCAGCTACATTTAAGCGGACACAAGATTGATTTATTGAGTAGGAAAGCACTGCTTTCAAAATTTGTTTTAATCAAATCACTATAGTGCCTATATGCGACAGAGCGGTCCCAAGGACATAAAGACGCTGTGCAAGATACGGGCCTGAATTTATGTTTGGAGAAAAAGTGTACGGTAAACCCTCTAATAATTCAATCTCCCTATCAAAATTCAATCACCCCCCATTTTGGGGACAACATTCAATCGGCTGTTCTAATAAATTTGACCACCCTCTAAAATCATTGAAATAACAAAGAAACCATGGTTTCATTGGAACCACTGATGATTTCCCAATAATAGAGAAGAAAAGCAACCCCGAGTAGGGATGACATTTTCATTCTGTATATTTCGCTATTAGTTATAGCATCTTCAGCAGTGAACAAAGTTACAAACAGCTCTATACACACAGTATATATACAAGGTATAATGTGGTTTTAGCCAATACACATATATGAATAGGTAAGCCAGTAAATGTCTGACAGTCAGATTGGACAGATATTAAAATGTCATTTTCATTTGTCTACAACAATTTTTTGAAAATGACATTTTAATATCTGTCCAATCTGACCGACATTACTGGCTTACCTATTCATATATGTGTATTGGCTAAGATCACATTATACCTTGTATATATACTGTGCGTATAGAGCTGTTTGTAACTTAGTTCACTGCTGAAGATGCTATAACTAATAGCGAAATATACAGAATGAAATTGTCATCCTTACTCGGAGTTGCTTTTCTTCTCTAAACAATGGTTTACCTGCATAATTTTGAGCCATTCTTGTTCTAATAAAGGAGATGGTATTGTAAGGCGGGGTTTTTGCCCACAGTCAGCCGACTCATAGGACTGTACATTTCTTCTCTCCATCTGTCAATCACAACGCAATGTACAACTTGTCGTCGGCGGCAACTGTCAATCAACGGAGCGACTGATCGTTCGATTTCAACGTTTGACTAGCCCGTAATGTCCACACGGTATCGTGTCATCGGTAAACAATATTTACTTTACTTTTAATTGGTTCATAATGATAGCCTAAAATCTTATTTCAGATATACTGAATGCATTTTTTTTTTTTTTTACAAAAATGAGAAAGATTGAAATAACTTGTCGACGTCACACATGTTGCCCTCCTGGGATTCGAACTCGTTAAAAGAAAATTTTGAGGGGCTTGTGATCCAACGTGCGTATCCACTACACCATGACATACGAACAACTGTAACAGGCTATTTTGTCACTTTAATCTACTTACGAAAACCTCAAACGTTATGAATCATAACTTTGCATTTTTACCCCTCAGCCCATAGGGCTGTGGGGTCTTGTCGTTGCCATGTACGTACGTCTGTCCGTCCTGGCGTCCGACCGTCCGTCAACATGTTCTTGTCCGCTGAATATCTGCAGATCTATGAAGTCGGGCCTGACCAAACTTTGGTGATAGCTTCCTGAATGTTGACTGATGAAATGATTAGATTTTCAAATGGCTATGATGATTTCATGATTTTTAATTAATTTTTTTTTTTTATTTATCGATGGTTCAGCTTTTGCACTGTTATCTATGCCCATCAACATGTTCTTGTCCGCTGAATATCTGCAGATCTATGAAGTTGGGCCTGACCAAACTTTGGTGACAGCTTCCTGAATGTTGACTGATGAAATGATTAGATTTTCAGATGGCTATGATGATTTCATGATTTTTAATTATTTTTTTATTATTATTTATTGATGGCTTAGCTTTTGCACTGTTATCTATGCCCATCGGGAACCCTTGGTTGCATGTTTCATTGTGACTTTTGAAGGTTCCCTGATACAAGAAAGCCTGGTCCATTCAAGATTCAAGAATATCATTGGATGGACCCCCCAATTCTCATTTATCTGGGAGCTTACATGCATGCTACACTTGCTCAACCTATGCACTACCCTCAGGAGGATTTTTCCACCCCTGGTCCGACATTAAATGTTATTGGACTTTTTCCTATCCACAGCTTCTCAGCTTCATGTGATATGTATGAGATGCAGTGTACATTGTTTTTTCACACACACACATGCAGAATCACCTAAAATTTATTCCTTTATAGTAATAAGTTGGTGACATTATTTTATTTCAGAAGTGGAAGAGGAAATAACCGGCGGGGGGTTCCCACAGTATCGAACCTTTTTTAGGTTTGAATTTCGCGTCGCCTTAAATGAAGGACAAGATTTTTCCTCAATTTTGCCACATCGATTTATCCGAAAGCTTCTGCACAAACCATATTTTATTTCAGAAGTATAATATAAAATAACTGGCAGGGGAATACCTGCAGTATCGAACCCCTGTTAGTTTGAATTTCGCGTCGCCTTAAATGAAGGACAACATTTGTCGTCAATTTTGCTGTTAAATCATTCTATTCTACATCATATGATTTATCCTAAAACTTTTGCATGTTACTGTACCTTGGAAATTATTTAAAACAATTGATTAGGAGAGCCCATTTTTAGCCTGACTGGGTAATTTTGAACCAGTTTGCATACCTGGAGCGTGGGCCCCCCCCCCCTAATGATAATGGTGGGTTTGTGTCAATCATTGTGTTTCTATGCCATTTACTTGTTATCACACTTGTGCAATTCATAAATTGCCACTGATAAAGCTACACTTTCTTGCATGCTGTAATCCCAGCACACCACTCACGTGAAAACAAAGTCTATTATATACGATACAGAAATCACAGAAACTGTATCTGCAAGGCTGTATCCATGAATTTTTTGCAGGTTCCAATCCCAAAAAGTTCCGTTTCGTAATTCATTATTGAGGGTCCAATTTTTTTTAGTGAATTTCGGCGCAAAGAGCCTGTGATCAATCACAAAACAGAGGTTTATTAACATGAAATTCAATACCCAGCTATGAAATCGGATCGATATTGAGGCTCTCAGAAACTTTTTCTAGGAGTATTTTCTTCAGAAACCCTTTCAAATTGAACAACAACACTTTCGTTTTTGGATTCATTTGAGTTTTGGGCGCCCATACGTTTTCTGGAACTAAATTGGCTCTAGATGCAGCCCTGATCCTACTTGACTAATAAAAACAGGCTGAGGGGTCCACGCACCTTTTAGGTGCTTGCCTGCAATTCATGTTTAGTATGCAGGACTCCTTGGACCAAAAAGATCTTCCAGCAGTGGGGATATAATGTTACCACACAACACCAGGTTAAATGGCGTTTTGGTCCAAGGGGTCCTTCGCGTCTAAATGCGTGTCTGAAGGACTCGATTTAGACCCATTTTTCGCGAAATAGCACAAGCTGTGGATTTCAGTCTCATGTGATAACTATAATCATAACGCAATCGCACTTAAACTTTCACATATTGTGTACTTATATTTTCTCTTGCCGTTACATTAAAACATCAGTATTTTTAGGACATTCTGTTTTTTCGATTTCAACCGCACCACGTATAGGCCAAAATCCCGCCTTATCGTACCATCACCTTTGATCACCTCCATATTTCAGGGTGGGAAATTTCACTTCCTGTGACTGAATTATTAGAGCGATTACCATACATACAGGGTTCCCAACTTTTCATAGAAACAAATTTCCCTGATTAATTTCCCAAATTCCCTGAGAAATATTCCTCCATGACAGGGTTGTAGCTCAGAATTCATAGTCACATTGCATGCAGTTATGAAAGAATTAGTCCTGATAAGAGTTCAAGGAAAATGTGCATCCCTGGTGTGCACTGAAAAGCCAACATAGCCAGCCACATGTGACTCCTCTCTTGTTACTCAATTTCCCCGAGTTTTCCCTGATGTTGGGTATTTTTCTCAAATTCCCTGAGTTTTCCCTGACTGGAAAATCATTTTCCCTGATTTCCCTGAGTGGATGGGAACCCTGACACATCCCTTATATTGTTTTGACAAGAATCTTACCAATGTCTGTTATAAAGCCTGGAGTGACAATCAAAGGTATAGGAACGCAGATGTGTGTCTTATCCAGGTGTAGACACATCTCCTGATGACGAGAAAAATTCGAAACCGACATGCCTTCTTTAGCTTTCACCCGGTGCTCTTCCGATATTTGCTCTTCACTTTGCAGTGTAACAGAGAACTGAAAAATATCAAACAAAGCAGTGACTTGAAATATTTGTGTATATTAGGGAGCATAGTATGTGCGCTAAAAATCTGGGATTTTCGTCTACTGATATATGATCTCACCAAATTCCAGATTGTTCCAATACATAGTGATGCGAGGGATTTTTTCCAGGTTCACAAAGTTATCATTTATTAAACTTGACCACCAGTGATTCACAATGACCGAAAATCCTCCACTTCAAACAAGCTAAATTGAATATCGCTAAAGATATCCGGGATATTGTACACACTGCTTATTGTGCAAGTACGTAGATTCATTCTTTATGGATGCTTCCCAATACAGCAGAATCTAAATCTAAACAGTTAAGTTCAAATCTAATGTTTCTCTCCAGGCGAATTCCTTCATGTTCTGATAGCTTTCCACCAGCCTGAGGGCCATAAGTGAGACTCTAGGTGTTATCTTTGTCTAATTTATATGCCAGACCACATACTGACATATTGGAATGAGTGAAACTAGGAGAATGTGCTAAAAGTGCCAGTCTAAGGGCCATTATGTGGACTGTAGATGTTATCTTTGTCTAGTTAGGAGCCTGAATTATGAGCGAGTGTGAGATTATGATTTAACGACACTTTCAGTCATATCACAAAGTTTGTGTCCTACTTCTTTTCACATCTGGGACACCACTGATAGGGTCCTATTTTTTCTTACACTCGGGAACTCCACTGGTGCCCCAGTTAGACGCCTCTTATGACAAGCTGTCTGAGCTGAGGTCCTTGAATTGTTTCCATGACCTGGGGTGAAGCTCTACCAGGCATTCATTACGTTCTGCTTCGCGCCTCTCCATTCAGCACGGTCAGGGTGTCACGTACTGTGCCGGAGTTGACCCGAGGTCATCTGTTCCCACAGTAAACGAATATGGCGACCGACTAACTGGGCGAATTGATATCAGTCGCGACTCACCGATATATATTTCCGCAACATATAGTTCTAGAGTAATTTGTCAAAAACGAAAAATTTGAAAATAAGTTTTCCTATTTCTAAGCTTAAACTTACCTTCACATACCTTATTGCTATCGTGTTCCTACGCGATTGCTCTATTGTAAAACCTTACCACAGAACTAAAAGAAATAGTCCCTGTAATGCCCAATGCCCATGCGCGAGTACCCAGAACCCTCTCTGTCTGACCACGTGACTTCCTTCTTTCCTATTCAACCACAGTGTGAATAACCCATCATCGGGGAGGCTGGGAGGGCCATCACAGTATGTGAAGGTAAGTTTAAGCTTAGAAATAGGAAAATTGATTTTCAAATTTTTCATATTTCTTGCGCTGTAAAACTTACCTTCACATACCTTATTGCTAGAATATCATAGCAGGAGGAGGGAAATAGTGGTCAAAACAGAAAAGGTCTCAAGCATAGGCGAAGGATAAAACAGGAGTCAGCGAGATAATCGAGTGCCATAAAGACATGTAGCATGACGGTATGGCCATCGATATAATCACCCAGCCCTATATATATAATAAGCGGGCCTAGTGAATAGCTGACAAGCACTAGACCGAAACCTCCCGCCCCCCCTCTTTTTTTGAAAATTTGGGGAGAGCAGCCACTTACCAGATTTTTAAAAAATGGTAAAACCACTAGGAGGTCTAGTGCGATGAAGACGGGTCCCCAACATGCTGGGCAGCCACCAGGGGTCCCAGCGAGTATATGTCCCGTCTCTGAAGCGTCAAATCCCGGAGGTAGTGTGATACAAAGGTTACATTACTCCTCCAGTAGCAGGCCCTCATGATGTCTGATACGGATCTATTGGTCCATAGAGGCCAGGATGCCGCCATGGCCCTGACCTCATGGGCGGAGACCTTGGATAAAGTAGTTACCTCAAGTGGTACGTCCGTATACGCCAAACAAATGGTTTTGGAAAGCCAGGCAGATATGGTAGTTTTCGATATCTCCTGCTTTGAAGAGGGCCCAAAAGGGATGAATAGATGCACCCGCCCGGCTCTCATATGCTCCACACGGGCCAGGTAGCAGGAGAGAGCTCTGACAGGGCACAGGACTCTGTCGTCGTCAACAGCTGCGGACAGGATGTTGGACAGAGCCGGGATGACGAACTCTCTCGAAAGGTTGTCGTAGAGTGACTGGCTCTTAGCAACAAACTCCGGGAGAGTACATAACGCCACCCATATCCACTTAGGGTTGTATCTCAAAGACCTGAAGTCCAAGGCATGGATTTCTGATACGCGGGCGGCAGATGCAAAGGCGATCAGAAAGACGGTCTTGTAGGAGAGAAACTTCATCTCACAGGTGCCGATGGGTTCGAAGGGCGGCACGGACAGGCGCCTAAGAACCAGTGCCAAATCCCATTTAGGAAGCTGCGGCGTCGGAGTAGGCCTCTCCACCCGAAAGGAACGAAGAAGGGCGGAAAGGTTGACGTCGAGTGATGGGTTGACACCTGTGATCAATTGAAGTACCCTGGAGATAGCGGACCGATAGCCATCGACCGTGGCAGGAACAAGCTGCCTGTCATGAAACAGATGCAAAAGGAAGTCTGCTACCTGCTGAACAGAGGCAGAGGTTGGAACAATTCCACGTCCAAAACACCAGGTAGCGAAGGACTTCCACTTGTTCTGGTACACCGCAGTCGTTCATGCTCTGGTGGACCGAACCATCCTTTCGGACGCTTCGACAGAAAATCCAGCCTCAACGAGCTGATGCTGGAGCACTTGAACGCGGTCAGTTGAAATAGACCGGGATTCGAGTGGTACAGGCTGGAAATTTCGTTGTCCCAACAGAGGTTGAAACATTTCTGTGCCTGATCCAGCAGTTGGGGAGAATGAGTTCCTCCCTGCTTGTTTATGTAGGCGAGGACTGTCGTGTTGTCCGTTGCTACTAACTAGCGTTGGTTCTTGAGGTCTGGAAGCAATCTCTGTATGGCCAGGGTTACGGCCTGGAATTCCAATACATTGATATGCATCTTCCTCTGGCTGTCGTTCCACAAGCCGGATATTGATCTCGAACCCAAATGTGCTCCCCATCCTTCCATCGATGCGTCCGTGAACAGTTGACGGGACGGCTGAAAGGGTAGGAAGGAGACACCTATCATCACGTTCTCCGGCTGCAGCCACCAGCGCAGGAGACGTTTGACATCCTCTGTCACAGGGACAGTCGGATTCAGGTGTCGTTTCGGCCAAAAGTTGTTGAGGTGCATCATCAACGGCCGAAGCTGCAAGCGGCCTCGAGGCGTTACATCCTGAGTCGATGTTAACAGGCCGATCACTGCAGCGAATTGGAGAGCACGTCTGTGCGATGCTGACAGGAACGTCGGCACCGACGTCAGAATTTTCTTCCAGCGGTCTTCCGGAGGTTTCGCTAATGCTGAAAGGGTGTCGTAGGAAACTCCGAGAAAGACTCGAGACTGGGATGGTGTCAACTCCGATTTGCCCTCGTGAGGAAGATAGCCCAGAGCAACAAGGATCTCCCAAACGAATTTGGTGTCCTTGCGGAGTTCTTCCCTGCACTGATTCCGTAGTAGAGAATCGTCGAGGTAGAAGTGATACTTGAGACCTCTGGTGTGCAGGAATTACGCCACCGGGTTGAAAACTCTGGTGAAGACCCAAGGGGATGTGGATAGTCCGAAAGGGAGCACAAGTAACTGGAACTTCCGGTTGCCAACCAGGAAGCGCAGATATTTGTGATGAGCCCTGTAGATCGGAACATGCAGGTATGCATCTTGGAGGCCGAGAGACGTCATCCAGTCCCCTTGTAACAGAGCCGAACGAATAGACCGGAACGACTCCATCCGGAAATGAGAAGGTGGGGCCAAGAAGTCCTTGTTTAACCGGCGTAGGTTTATGACCATACGCATTTCGGTGGTGTTCTTCTTGGGGACCAGGAACACCGGAGAATAAAAGCCCGGGGACATATCGGTTGGCGGAAGTTCTATAGCAGCACCCTTCACTACCAACTTGTCCACGGACCTCTGAATCTCCATCAGGTGCTCCCGACGCACAGGAATTCGAGACGACTTGGGTGACGAAGTCAACGGGGAAGTTGTGGCGAACTCTAGCCGATACCCATGACGTAGGGTGTTCAACACCCACGAATCCGCCTGGATTGCCTCCCAATTCCGCCAAAAACTTGCAAGTCTCCCGCCTACCGGAAGAGCCGGATCTGGTGGAATTGGGAACAGCGGCAACGTGCGGTCTCGCCATGCAGAACGAACATCTGCATGGCCCGTGCCCTCATTTCTTGGGAGCTTTAGCGGACTTCCCTTTTCCGCCTCCACGTTTAGAGTGGCCGCTCCCTTCGAACCTCCGCCTGATTTCGAAGAGGAGGTGCTGACAATGGCTGTTGCAGAGGCGCCCTGGATAGTTTCGGTACATTCAGAAGAGAATGGCGAGACTCAGCAAAACCGGAAACAGATGTAATAATCACCGTAGACTGCACAGGAACTGGTGATATTACAGTCGATGAAGCAGCAGGCATCTCCGTAATTTTTGTAGACGGAGACGGGCTGGACCGAGATGTTGACAGATTCTCCGGAAGTGACGGATCCTTGACTGGGGGTATAGTCACACTCTCCGGATTCACTATCCTGAACAGGGGACCTTTGGTCGGAAGTGACGTCACAGATGATGGATCAAAGGTAGCTGTCAAGGTCAAGGGCGTCCCGTGCAATACTTTACCTGCAGGGTGCCCGCCATCTTTGTTCCCCACCTTGGTCCCTGAAACAGAATTAATGCATGGAGGAGGAGAAATTGTAACAACATTCGGTAAATTACGAGGCGAAATTAACTCCGTATCTTGGGTTACGGACATATCAACAGAGGCAGACTCGTCCGGCTCGTTCACAGTGGAGCGAGACGGAGAGGCGACCAAGCTCTCGGCCCTAACAAAGCCGGGTGGCGGCAGAATTTCTCCGGCATAAGAACCGACAAGATACTGTTCGAATATAATGTCGGGCCATAGCTCACATTTAGCATACTGATCGCACCAAACACCTCTACACGGCGGACATGCTGAGTGCGAGTCCGTCGTGGGCTTAGACTGTCCACAAAGAACACAGAAGACGGACGCCATCTTTATTATGATTCCAACGTATACTCCCTGACGTTTGTAGAAGTCCAGGTAGGTATCCAGAATCACAGGAATTTGGTAATATTCCACTCTCTTCTCCAGGTAAATATCCCAGGGAATCTTCGAGGTAATCCAAGGTAATGAACTAGGAATTGTGTGGTACTCCAGATGTAGATCTTGAGACTTTTTGGACAGAGCACTAGAAACTACGTCTGACCGCTACGGTTGTAGAGGAAAGAAGGAAGTCACGTGGTCAGACAGAGAGGGTTCTGGGTACTCGCGCATGGGCATTGGGCATTACAGGGACTATTTCTTTTGGTTCTGTGGTAAGGTTTTACAATAGAGCAATCGCGTAGGAACACGATAGCAATAAGGTATGTGAAGGTAAGTTTTACAGCGCAAGAAATAGCTTCCTTCAAACTGTGTGACACTGGCGTTTTGAAATACATTGAATAACTGTTTACTGTATTTCAAGATAAATATATATTTTGCGATCAGTAAAACAGTCAGATAGAACAGTTCTTGGATTCTGCAAGAATCTTGCAAAAAATGACGAGACCCCTACAGGGCTAAATGGAGCGTAGCGCAAAGCACCCTAGGAGAGGATGGACCTGGGGTGTGCATGATGACACACCCGAGGTCAATCCATGGGGCCTGAATGACGAGAACCAAAATTAGAAGACTGTGGTAAAAAAAACTGTTTACATTCATAGATACCTGAACACATGTGACATTTGTGTCACGGAAGTCAAACACTCCAACGATGTCTTCCCCCAGCTTATATGCCAACTTGAATAGACAGAACTTGGCAACTTTACCCTTGGCATTAGTAATGTTGTAGGTTTCTGGATGAAAGAATTAAAATGGTTTCAACAGCAGATTTCAAGTAAATTTGCAACTAACGGAAATACTCACATTTCAAGATGGTAAAAACGTTAAACTTTATTTAAGTGGCAAATAGCTGTATCACGCGACAATGGTAAGGCCAGACTTGTATTAGGTGACGAAAATTTTTACCGTTGTTCATAACTATAAAAGTAGTACATTAGAATAGGTTACTAATGAAAGATAAATTCATACTGGTGCAAATTCAGCAAATTTCTAACACAGAATTGAAACCGGTGATATGGGATCAAACATTTTGGCATCTCTGGCCCTACCAAAACCTCTATATTGACTAAATTATTCTCCCCACACAGAAGAGTTCGAATTTATTTGACACTGCACTGTAACCCAAATTATCCATATCAAAAAGACTGCTATAACCAATGTATGTATATTAGATATGCCAAATTTCAAACACATGCATAGATACTGCAGAGTAGAAGGATATATCTTAAAATCTGGATAAAAAAGTCTGGAGTGTCAGCTAGGCATATCGCCCACAATATAAAGTTAATCTGGATATCACTGTGGACTCTTTTTTTTCTGCATGGGTAATATCTAACAATTAATAATCCAAAATTATCTCATATAAGAAAGCTTATATCCTGCGCTATATTAGTGCATATTTTAATTCCTTTTCCCATCAAAATTCAATCACACCCAATTTTGGGGACAAAATTCAATCACCAGGGGTCACAAAATTTTTTTTCAGTTGGTCGCCATTTGTCGAGTGAGGCTAAAAATCTACTCGCCACATTGGCGACCTAAAGTTTTATTCACTCGCCAATCCCGAACGACCTTTCGATGTAATAAAGTGACAGACGAATCAGTCTTTCCAACAGCATGATAATCCAGTGTTAGTTTGAAAAATAAAAGAGAGAAAAAAAATACCCTCGAAATTTTGCGCGAAGGAAACGAAACGATTGTGTGTTGGTTACGCAAATCCGAAATGGCTTGAATGAAAAGTCGGGTCAGGTGAAACAAAAGCTCCAAACTCTTCTCTGCAAACTTTTACCACATGACGTTTGTCTTTCAGCATATAAATTTACTGAGCTGGTTTTACTTGACTACAATTGTTTTAGAAGCGACACTGAAGTCAAAACGCACATGTCGTGCTTCAGGCATACCATCGCATTCTTGACCTTGAACTTGCAAATTCCCGCCAAGATTGTTTCATAGAATTTGTTTACTATAATTTTTACTATGATGATTTCATTGGCTGAGAACGGTCAGCGGGTCGTGGATCAACTTTTCTAGGGCGAGCACGTGATCTTATTGTGTCACGCCTGCGCATGATTACAAGAGCACGGATATTACATCAGACCACGTGGTCTCTATAAATAGACTAGGCTTCCCCATATGATCTGTATCGTCGGCATTATTCTGTCATTATTTCCTGTACATTTTAGGCCTGATTGGATTTCGCTGCCTGATAAACTAAACACAAAAATACTTTGGCGACTAAACACTTCATTGACCAAAAATTCACTCGCCACTTTGCCGAGTTACTCTATTTTTTAATCGACACATTGGCGAGTGACTGGAAAATTCAGTCGCCAGTTGTCATTTTTTAGTCGCCATTGGCGAGTTGTCGACCGGGTTTTGTGAGCACTGATCACTCTCTAAAATCATTGAAATAACAATGACAGAATGGTTTTTTGCATGATTTTGGACAATTTTATCAACTTCTTGTTCGAATAAATTTGATCACCCCCAGGATTTATGGGGGAAATTTCACTTCCTGTGATTGAATTAGATGAAGAATTACTGTAAAAAAACCTTTTTTTTTCTAAAATACTGGACCTAGGCAGGTGCAGCAAGAAATCAATGAATATACATAAATCTATAGAACTGCATTTACGTGGTGATTTCCTAGCTGTGACAGTGGTGATAACTTGGAGGGCAACATCTAAGAGGGAATTCTCATTGCGTTGACTCTTCAAGAAGGGGTTTGTAGGAGCCACCTCCTCTGGCTCATTATATACACTGATATCATTCAAACCTGAAAGGAAACTAATAGTTTTAATTTTTGATTCAACAATGGAGTTCACTGTATGGTACCACACAGGTGCGAGTTCACTTGTGTTTGGTAAACATTTCATTTCATTTCATTTCAATCTTTATTTAACGTCGGAATGGTTAATACAGATAACATTAGCTACAAAAGCTATTGGTCCGACCAACATATGTGTGTATATATATATAAAATTAAAAGAGTATGGAAGCATGTATTGCAACGCAGATAAAACGGACTAGGCAAAAAAAAAAAAAAGTACCGCAACACAACAGGAATACCATAAGATTCCTATTTACAAGGTAGTAAAACTAGGATAGATTTAATTAATTAGAAATATCGTATCTGCAGAGATAACAAGAACAGCTTGGACCTTTCCACTTGTTAATTATTCGTTTAAAACACTTAAAATTGTCCTCATTTCTTTAAACATAAAGTAAAGATATCACAACAATTTGCTACTTGTATATCGACCATGTACTAGACTTCAGACTGAAATAAGAAAGACAGAATTGTGGACAAATATATGAACGTCAGAAAGCACATCAAGGGCAAGTACTCCTGTATCAAGGGTGATAACTCTTGTATAAGTTGTAAGTAAATTTCAACAACTTCTGGTGATACTCAACTATTCCAGGATGTGTGATGTTTAAATAGGAAAAACTCCTTTATTGTGCGCGGTAATAAAGCTGATTGTTTTATTCAATCCGAAACATGCAAAATCACTGTTTTCTTTAAATTTACATACTGAAATATCAGCGTAGCAAAAATTCAAAAATGAGTTGCACAAAAATGGATCGACTGTTTATCAAAATGTGCCTGTTGGCCTATTTCGGTATATTTCAGGCATTTACGGGGGAAAGGTTTTCTCTCATAACAAAAATATGATGCCTCGCACCAAAACCAATATTCCTTTCATGACCAGGTCAATCCCATGACCTAGGGTGTGTACAAAATGACACCCTGAGGGAATAGCCCCAATATTATGACTGCAAACTATTGATACATTCCAGTTGATAAAATATTTCTACATGAAAAAGTCAGGGAAATCAATGGTCCTGTGTTCTATTTTCCCAAAGAACCACATCAAGGGAGATAACTGAGTGAGATTTTGTGAAGAAAACTCATGTCCTTATGATACCTCACATATGAAGTCTATACAAATCAGACGTTCACTGCAATAAAATAGCAAACACGCTTCCTGAGGTGTATTGACTTTATATGGGAGGTACCATAACTATGTGATGTCTTATTCTAAAATAATATTGAAAAAATTCCCAGTTGTATAGTCACCATGTAACCTACTGATCAAGCTCTGTCACCTCTACTACCGTTAAAGTCAACTCATTTGATCTCCCGGCAGAAGCGGTCATTCAGTAATCATTTCCTGGGGCTCGGCCGAGACCGAGACCCACTCAAAAAAAATTTACCAGAATGGTTTAAGCATAGTTCTGATTAAGTTGATTCAAATTAGACCCAATGGTCAATTCCCACTATAGTTCAAGTTAATCCCTGGACAATGCTGTCTGGCCTCGATGGCAGCGGGTGGTGCACCAAAACCTGGCTGGACGCTGAAGCTCTGGTTCATCAATTCGAGCACTTACTCATGTCTTTAACCCAGAATTTATTTTCAATCAATGATAATTTTTCGACCGGAGGTTGCCAAGGTTATCATAAATGCAAGATTGTTGGTACTTTTTTTAAATGATGGGAATATTTTATCCATATCATATTTACACCAGTTATCAATAGTTGAAAAACCCGCCCCAGGTTATAAACTTAGGGGAGAGATCATGAGAACAACCCAAAGCTCACCAGTGTCACCGACACTGGGGCAAGACAGCATTGTCCAAGGATTAATGTGGGAAGGTGCCATTCAGAGACTACCAAATATCCAGGGTGTGTCAAATTGATTAAGCTTTTAGAGTAAGTAGTGCATGACTCACTAGGAGGTGAAGGCATCTAATTGATCATGGTGCAAGTGTCATGCAAACAAAATCACCCTTCTCTCACTGCAGTGATGATACTCAATGTGAGGAGGCATCAGACGACTAAAGAAAAAAGCCCCGATCCGTTGACCCCTTTATAGGCAACCTCTGCCAGGGAAGTGAATTGTTTGTAATATTTTTTCCTGTCTCTGTTGCGACGAATACTTGAAGGCCAGTGGTAGTTGTTTGGAGTATGACATGTGTTCGGTTTAGCTTCGAGTTTGATTTTAACTCAGGGTCTTATAAGGTGTTGCTCAGAGAAACTATTTGCTTGTCTGTGCACTGGATTCTCAAAGCAGAGAAAAAGGCCAAAAGTATGACGTCATTTGTACGAGCACCTATAACTCAAAATCGAGATGGGCAACGCCCGCTAACAAATCTGTCAGGATGTAGAACTTGAATTAAAGTACTTCTTGTCGAAATATGGGAGTCTGGACTTAATTAGGGAATTGATGTGATGCCATTACTTTAACATTGCTGCCAATGTAAATCATTTAGTGGTCAGAGCCCAGGAGTTTGATAGCCTTCAAGAGAACACATCAAGGGGGATAACTCTGATAAAGGTTTTTCAAAACAGCACATCAAGGGGGATAACCAAGTTCTCGCTAATCATAAAAGGTTGTATGTTGGCCAGGGGTAAAAGTGTTTAAATTTATTATTCAGTTCTGAGGATAACTAATGAGGTATACAAAAAAAAAAAAACAGATTTTTTTTTTTTCTAACACATTGAAAACTGCAACCCAAAGTTCTAAGATATCACAACCACTTCTGGAAAATCTTATTGAAAGTAGACTTGTTTAGAGCAATGACATACCGTATAATACCATAACCCTGATCGGTATCCGTAAGAGTTTGGTCCGCTGGTTCAACCTCTGTGTACCGATTGTCAGTTTGTAAGAGTATTTCACTGCCTGTCCTCGGAAAGTCGGTGGAGCATCTTGGGGCAGCGAATCTCGATAAATATCTGCGTATAAAATATAAAGTAAAATTAGACCAGATCAGATGTATGGTAAATTCCCTATTAATTCACCTTCCAAATTTAATTCGTAAATGGTCGAATTGTGATTTTCTCTAAGAAGACCCAGTATTATCAAGACACTCGTGGAACAATACATTCTAACACTTAAATTTTCATCGTGAAGTTTGTGCTACCAAAAGCACACAAAATAATATGTGGTTTGAAACACTATCTGTGTACAAAGAAATTTTCATCTCATTAGGCAAGATATTTTTGAATTTGACTACAAGGAATACACGAAAACTCAGTCTGCGAACAGGAAGGTTTTTTTTTATCATTAACATATTGCACTAACTTAACATATGTACATACGCGTGTACGCAGGTACACTGCGAGATACGTACAAGTTTTACTCTCTTCTGGTAGTAACTGGAGATCACAAAATAAAATTTTGGGTTTAGTTGACAAAACTGTAAGTCCCCTCTCACCTGGAATGATAGAGAAAATTATCAATATATCTTTTGTTTACAACAAATAAATTCATGACAATGAACCAGCCAACAGATGGATGAATAGCACAGAAAACAACTAATCATTCAACAATCATAGTAAAGCCACTGGTACAAGTGACAGCAGCAGAATGCTGAGAAACCCTCAGCCTTGGTGATGCGAGGCATATTCAAATAGGTACCTGGTTTGGAAATTGAGTGCATGAGTTGGAGCTAGCATAAGTCAGTAATATTTCAGTCATATTGCGATGACAACTAAGGCTGAATATAATAAATCCACCTTCACAGGAACTGCTGCGTATTTTTTTTAGTGCTGCTTCAACCCTTTTTATCATCCACAGGAAAAACTAAATAAAATTGTTTTTTAAACCTTTCTCTCTCAAGTCATGCCAAAATAATATTCTTGAACATTGAGCCAAAAAGCTGTTTGATGTCTTGTTATATTTACAGGAAATAGTATTTTTGAAGACTAACTCTTCAAGTAACTCAAAGAACATTGTTGATTTCATGCAAATAGTAAAACTACGATACTGCATCAGTTACTGGAAAACATGGATATATTTAGCCTGTATGAAATAATAGAAAAAGAAGAAAAAAAATAGCCTCCCTCCCTCATCCCTCTGACCTGGACAGAAAATTTATTTTCAAATGGCCTTTGGTTTTTGATAAGATGTACATTTAAAGTCCCAGAGTTTAGAAAGAACTAATAGTGATTCAATCACAGGAAGTGAAATTTCCAACCATAAAATCAGGGGGTGATCAAATTTATTAGAACAAAAAAAATTGACAAATGGTTTAAAGCCATGTGGATAATCCATTATTTCTTCATTATTTATTGATTTTAGAGGGTGACCAAGTTCATTAGTATGGCTGACTGAATTAAAATTTGGGGGTGATTGAATTTTAATAGAGTGTTTGAATTATGAGAGGATTTTACGTAATCACTTACCTCTACTGGGAACAAATGAGGTTTCACAAGCTGAAGTGGAGGCCTCCTCTGAGCTGAGCGACGTTGACCGCAGCAGTTGAACTTTGGACTCGCTCACGGAACACTGACAATGTATCTGTACACTGGCCCAGGCCACTTGTTCGGACTGTTCTCTGTGAAAAAGCCGTCACACAATTACAGAATGCCATTCAAGCATAATGATATGTATGAGCAAATTGAATTCTCAAAACTATATTTTAAGTCAGAAAAATTACTTACATGTATGTTAAGTTTCCCAAGCATCCACGACCGAAAATGAAAATATCAGCGGTCATGACCACTTTTGAATATTTTGTTCAGGTCAGTCAAGAAACCTGGATGTTAGAACTCCACATTACAAGGTGATGATGACGGGTCATACTATATGTGCTAGGTTATTTCTTTCATCGTTTAATTTTTACCCCAGGCTGCTCTTTAAATAATACACAACTTCCAACAACGAGACTTTAACTATATATTGTGGAGAGAAATAGGTTGATTCAGTTAGCAGAAGCTCCGAAATCTCGAATCTCTTATGAATTCATCAATCAGCAAGGTTTTCACATCATGTGACTATGTAAACCGACAATATTCTCAATCCCGTGACCAGGTAAAATTGGGTTCCGAGTCGGATTTAACTCAACATATTCTATTTGAGACCGAATGAAAATCAACTAAATATTGAACTAATATGATGTTCGTAAGATCTATATGTATTAATTCACAACTTTAATTGTCAACTCGTAGATCTGCAAGTTTTTCTGTCATCTAAACCATATTCTCAATCCTGCATCCACAAAATATCATGGATTTTGAATACTTAGGACCATGGTTTTGGCTCACATGGGCAGTTTTCGAGTGAGTGAGTGAATATGATTTAACGTCGCTTTCAACTATATTTCAGTCATATCACGACGCTGGGTCCTATTCCTTTTCACACCCGGGAACCACACGGGGGGGGGGTCCTATTCCTTTTCACACACGGGAACCCCATGGGTGCCTCAGTCGCCTCTTACGACAAGCTGTCTGAGGAGCTGAGGCCTATTCTTACCATGACCTACGGTGTGCACAACAACATCCCAGGTCAATCCCCGGAATCCCCACGGGGCAGTTTTCGATTTCTTAGGAAACAAGGCCATGTGATCTGATGAAAAGGGAGCATTTTTGAATTGACTTCGGTTCGCAAATACAAATATTAGGGAAGTTACTTTATGCTGATAAAGATCTAAAGCCCATGCACAAATGTACAAGTCAGAAGCAAAACCAGTGACTTACGGCTTGTTTTGATCTCCATTTCTACATCTTTTATTGGTTAAAGTCACATGGCACTCTATGAACTCGCCGGCCAGGTATACTGATCCCCGTGGCAGCACCGCTTGGACCTCAATCATGCCTCTGAATCACACGCTTGTTATTCTCATGTAAGAAATCTGTGACTAGGAAAGAAGAATAAACAAGGATTACGTATATGAAATTGAGATCTATTTCAACAGCTGGTATCCCACCTGAGTGGACTTTCACATACCCGCTGCAGTTCGTTGTTTCATTGTGAGGACTTTGAACATGCAGGGTTGAAATATCAATGAGACGACATGTCAGGTCAAAATTTGACCTTGTCGGAGCAAAAGTGCTTAAAGGTGAAATTTAAAGGTTTTTAGATTCTCATTTTCAATATTATATTGGTTTAATAATGATAAAAACATTGGTGAATCTACTTCGCTTGGTTTAATTTGAAGTATTTTGTGTTCTAGAAGCGTTTAAAAAGTTGATACCCCAAGACCAACTGAATTCTGATTTACAAATCGTCATCGCTTATCTTTCCTTGATTAGGACGTCAAGTCAGACCAGCCTCTCAAAGACTTTACAAGTATTGACGTCCAGCCAGATGGTCTGATGTGACATCACAAACCCGCAAACAAGGGCAGATAAGCGATACGGATTTCATTTCTGAAATCGACCGGGCTTGAGATACCAAATGTGGGTCACTTTTCTAAAGCTACTAGGAGACAAAATACTTCAAATAAATCCAAACAATGTAGATAGATTGATAGCTCCATCATTAACTAACCCATGAAGAATATAAATAGAAAAATAAGAAACCCTTTGCATTTCACCTTTAAGAGGAGTATCCTACTTGAAGACCTCGCTCTGGATATATGGTAGAACAATGGAATTCCACAAAACCTTTGATGCATGGTGAAAGAATAGAATATGAGGGTTCGTATTTCTATCGGCTGAGAGAGCGACTTCTCGTTTCATGCCTATTGTGAATCAGGGACATTTCAGCATGCTACATTTCGGCATGCGACATTTCTGCACCTTTTTGTTTCCAGGCCAAACTATAATAAAAACGAAGATTTTCGCATCTTTTTTTAACATGTGTTTAACATATAAACAGACCATCTTATGGGTTACCAAGTTGTAGATTCTTTGGCCGCGAATATCTTTGACATTTCGGCAACTTTTTTCACATGCAGTTGGTTCAGAAAGACAGGTTGTCATAAAGCAATAATTAAAACCTCAAGTATTGAGATACATGTACATAATGTGATTGTAGATACGTTCTAAATATTCTATTACTAGTTAAACCCTCATCAATCAACCTGTGAATGTTTGCATATTCCAAAAATATATAAAAACTGAAATTGACATAGGCCCCTAAGGCTATATCAAATTCAATTCGAGATATTTTCCCCAACCTGGCCAATGGACATTCCCTCTCTGGATATATTCTCCCCATGCATAACCAACGTACTAAAAACAACTGATCTTGGTAATCATGCAAACGGCACTTATCGAGTACTTCATCTATTGCCCTTCACAGTATTCAAATTAACTTTAAATGAAATTGATTATTCGCAGAATTCCCCAGGCCACGGACAGCAAAGTGAGATTTTGTCATCACCTGTGTAAAACGTCATCACTGCCATAAATCGACATGCACATCTGAATTTTACGACTTGCATGGGGCAAACCTTCATTTTTATCAACTGTAATGAGACTCTAACCAGAGAAAGATACGGAAAACTACATTAAAATTGCAATAAATTCTCTGAATTATTCTGTTTGCCTGTTTTAATGGAAGCAAATGCCAATAACGACAATATCACGTGACGCATGAAGCGCAAGAAATGATGACGTAGACAGCTACTGGTGCGGGGACAGTTTGTGTGCATTGGGACTGTCACTTCTTGCTGCTGGTGTGAAATCCATCCTCAACTTTGCCTTAATCTACATCAATTATGCCTTTTGAAGATGTTCTGGACTCGACTCAGCCTACAGAACATATTCCTGGTGTTCCAGACTATGGTTGGCGAGTCGGTCTGGACTACACATGCCCGGAGAAATGCAAGCCATTCACCAACCCCAGGATAAAACATGTGCTTCCACTTGTCTGTCTTGGTGTCCGGTAAGTATTTGGGATGAACCTGGCATTACAATCAAACAGACGTACCGTAATTAATTTTGACTATGGTGTCAGTAAAGTACAGCGCTCACTCTACTCAAACTTCTCTATTGTGTACGGGAGCCAAATGGTCAGACGTCTGTCACTGCAAATTAGTCGGGAGCTTCCTATGACCCTTCAGCCACACTAGAAAAACTGCAATCCATGAATGATCCACTGAAAGACTGATTCAACCATTAATCATCCACCAATGAGTCCTTCAAATTGTGAGATCATTGAAGTAGCCATTATTGAGCCATTTGACCCTCTCCTCTAGAATTTTGTCTCATTACAGCCTCACCCAGGTAATGGCTAAATGATACAAAATTATTATTATATGATTAACTTATTGAGTCAGTTTTTAGGCAAGTCCACCGGCTGCATCTCAACCAGAAGAGTCATATTTGCACTGCTGTCCGAATGGAACTTTCTTTGACTCAATTAGCCAAAATTGTTAAGATATACATGTAACTTTGCAGTTTGTCACGACGAGTCAGCAGCTGGCCGGTTATTTGTATCAGTTCAACCAGCGACTCAGTGAGGCAAATGAACTGAATTAACAGTCACCATTCAGCGACTCCATGAAGCAAACTGCGAATTTAGTTTCAGCAACTAAATAAATTGTTTAATAAGGACATAACGAAATATTGAATTTTCATGAAACTATGTCTGAAAATATAATTAACTTACTGTTCATATACACGTTCATGAACCATCGCAAATTTAATCTTATGTCATAATGCATTGGTATTCGACTGAAATTGCAATGCATCCAGAAGAAATATTTATAAGTATACATTTCCCACAAACAAGAATAATAATACTGATAACAATAAACCACATGTACAATCCAGTTTGAACAGTAAAGATACTTCGTTTCATGTAGGTATGTTATATAATTCAATGTGATAATACATGTATAACCAGTATTATGTTTTCCCATGAGATACATAATATTAACAGTTCTGTTTTCAACCAATTTACTTGAAATTTGAAAACTGATCGTGAAATTTATCTGTGTTTAAGGATATCTTCGGTTTGGGAAGTAAAACAGTGTGCTCTGCATTGAACGCTGAAAGTGGATGTCTCCATTGTATATATATATATTGTATTAATATTCATAGCCTCATATTTTCTCATAGCCTAATAATTCAGGGCTTCGTTTTTAGCGTGAGTGATAGCTCACCTACACGCAAACACTCTTGTAAATTCACGTCACGAGAGGTATTTTTAACTCAAGTAAACTGTCATATTTTATATTGTATTATATTGCAATCACTCGCCTGAGTTTCAAATACCCTCTCCTAAATATTTTGAAGGGAGATATTTTTAGGTCGCGTGCTAGTTCTAAACACGAAGCCCTGTAATTACAAACAATCATAATGATACCTGGATACCGGTAAATATATGGTACCATTCTGTATACATCTCCCTCCATAGTGGGATTTAAACAAAAATTCTACCCACTTCTCTTTCTCTTCCATGAAACACAGCACCAATAAACATAGACTGGGGAATATATTATGATGATAAAGCAAGACCACTTTCTGTCCTCGCTCAATAACCATGGTTCAATGATCTATGTAATAACTGATTAGCATCACTGGGGGAATTTTGACTTTCTATCTAAATAAAATAAACATTTAAAATACCCTTAAAAGCAATATTATCTTAGGAAAATATTGTCTGAAGTGTTGAACATTTTTTCAACTGAAATGATAATCACTGATAATTTATATTCTGATTAAATTCTCAAGAGCACTAGACAATGGACACCTTCATGAGAAACGGATGTGTGCATCCACATAAATGCACACAGAACACTTGACTCTATCGTCAAACTTCACTGATCTTTTGATCCAGTGGCGAGACAAATCTGGGACACTCACTGACCACTGTGGGTCAGCATGCAGTGTTCTGTCATTGTTGGATCATTGATTCATCATTATTGGATTATATGATCCAGTAATAAAGATTTTTGGATCGATGATCCAGAAATAAAGATACAATGTTACTCTTTGCAAAATTCTTCCATGTATATTCGAAGTCAGCCACTGGTGATCCAATTTCCAACCAGGGGAGATTAGTATGCATCTCTGTGATCCATTGGAGCATCACTTGTGAATTAAAAATGCTCCTTGTCATGTTGGCTCATTGTGGATTAATGATCCACTGGTATGGATCAAGGAAGCAAAGTAACCTGGAAGTTAACCATTATTGAGCTGCTAACAAAAGTTGGTGAGCCATATATGACAAAAACGTGGACAAACGACATCAGAATGAGCCGCCCCAATATGTGGATCAATACGGTCTCGAAAAAGTCATATGGCTTGATGATGGCTAGCTTCCATCATTTTTTTGGCTCCATGGTGGATCGCAGTTTTTCTAGTGCACATGACGGGTAATTTCTGACAGATAGTCTGGTTGGACTTGGAGTCAGAGTTCTTTCCCATGCAAAATGGTAGCGATCATGGGGTCGCACGACCTCATCCCAGTGAAATTTTTTTTTTTTAAATATTCGGTCATTCCACAACACTTAACTGACATATTTATTAAAGAATAATTTCCCTTGGCGGTCAGCCCAAATTTAACAAGATCGCGTGACCCTGTTGTCGCTCCCATTTTGCGTTTTTTTTTGTATGGGAGAGAACTCGGAACTCAGCCAGACAATCTATCAGAAATTATCCGTCATGTGCCTGAAGGATCATAGGAAGCTGGGACTAAGTGCAAATCTGCTGTCAGCTTGTCTGATTTGTAAATTGTGCGAGTAATAGGCCTGGCATGTCTATAAATAAATACTACAATCTTGCTCCCATTGTGCTCAATACTCACATTTACTGGCATTTGTATGGAGAAAAGCCTTTATTTCTTGCGCTGTTAAACTTACCTTCACATACTTTATTGCTATCGTGTTCTTACGCGATTGCCCTATTGTAATATATTACCACAGAATAAAATAGTCCCTGTACTGCCCCAATGCCCATGCGCGAGTACCCAGATCCCACGTGACCGACCACGTCACTTCCTTCTTCCCATTGCAACTTGCAGTGGAGGAGTCGTTGTTCTTTGTGTCTTGAAAAAAAGTTAACTTCTACATTGGATTACCTCGGAATTCCTGCGTGTTTACCTGGATATTTACCTTGGGAGTTTACCTTGGATATTTACCTCGATATTACGTGGGATTTACTGTGATTCTGTGTGAGATTACTGGCCTGGTCTTCGTCAAC
The DNA here is from genome assembly GCA_036873755.1 of Hanleya hanleyi. Taxonomy (NCBI): domain Eukaryota; kingdom Metazoa; phylum Mollusca; class Polyplacophora; order Lepidopleurida; family Hanleyidae; genus Hanleya; species Hanleya hanleyi. The sequence continues at coordinate 25,703 of JAVTVY010022960.1, forward strand.
GTATCAGGGAGTATTCGGAGAGAATCTAATAAAATCAAAATGGCGTCTGTCTTTGCATCGTTTGTGCTAAGTCAAAGCCGACTACGGATCCCCACTCCGCCTGTCCACCGTGCCGGGGGGTTTGGTGTGACCTGTACGCCAAATGTTCTGAGTGTGAAACGTGGTCCGACAACGTATTTCAGGAATATCTTGTCGGTTCGTATGCTGATGAATCGCCGCCCGGATTTACCGGGGCCGAGAATTTGGTTGTATCTCCGCCTCAGTCTTTCAGGAATGGGTCGGAGATACAGGTCTCGGTTGTTATGTCCGTTGCGAATTCGAATTCGGCTCGTGAAAGTTTTCCGGTTGTTGTTATGTGTCTCCGCCTCCCGCTAATTCTGTTATCGTTACGTCTGGGTTGGGGGAACAAGATGGCGGTCGTCTTGTCGAAAATCAGACGACCTTCACCTTGGCGGCTACCTTGGACCCTTCAACTACGACGTCATGTCCGACATCGGGCCTTCATTACAGAATGGTAAGTTCGGAGTTTGACTAATGTCCCTGTCAAGGATTCGTCATTTACACATGATTTAACAACTAACCAGCGCAATTCGTTACCATCTAACAGGTATACGACTGCTGCACCCATAAATACACAACACTCGTCCGTTGGTATTAATCCAGTTCCCGATTATGCAGACAATCGCCGTTCTCTATTGAACGTGCCGAATTTATCGAGAGCGCCTGTACATCTGATAAAGTCAGCGCCTCCCCGTTCTGCTATATCGGGACTGGATCATCGTGGACCCGCACGGTCTGCGTCTATCCCGGCCTCTGTGGATAGCTATATGCATACGAATTACCCATTAGTATCTACATACTTACCGGTATTATCGTCAAGTAATGGTACTGCAGCATCTGCGCAACCTACCTTTACTTATGCATCGACTGATATACAATATCAATCTACGTCACGTCCGATTTATCGGACACTCATATGCAACCAACAACATCATACCATACGGGATCTTCACACCCTCAGGTATCATTGTTGTATTAGTAATGGTACTGCCGCATCTACTACAGCGCAACCTACCTTTACTTATGCATTGTGCAATCATTAACGTCATACCTTCCAATATCTACATACTTTGCGGTATTGTCGTTTTGTAATGGTACTTAAGCTTCTGTGCTAGCGCAAGCTACCTTTACTATTGCACTTACACGTAATAACACCACTCGGTCGTTATTACTCCAGGTTCCGGTTTTCAGCCCTCACAATTCAGAAAGGTCACCTCGGCAATAATAAATATTCCATGTTAAATATTGCGGAGGTGAACTGATTGTGCCACGGCATTTACCTCGGCAAAGAATTGCTGAGGTGAATTGTGGGGGCTGCGGTTTACAGAAATTCGCCGTTCTTTATTGAATGTGCCGAACTTATCGAGGGCTCTGCTACGTATAACATCGTCAGCGCCCCCTCATTCTGTTAAACCGGTACTGGAACAACGTAGGCCCGTCTTTCGGTCTGCGTTTATTCCGATTTCATCGGATGGTTACATGCAACCATTAACGTTGTACCTCCGGGTATCTACATACCTTCCGGTATCATCGTTATATCACGGGTCTTCCACTTTTGTTTCTGTGGAAGCTTCGTCTACGGCTGCAGTTACATGTACTTCCACTTATGTACCTCGTCGTGTGACTTATCATGTTATGTCCCACTCTACGGGTGTTTCTTACGTTCTCATCGGTCCGTGAGGTATTCAACGTATGTACCACGCACCGATTCTGAGACGTGGAAGTTAAGGTTACATGCCCGCAGTTGCGGCCTAGCTATCTGCGGCGCATGTTTCAATTTACGTGATATCAGCTTCCGATTTTACTGACATTATACGATGTATCACCGAGCTATTTATTCTACGATAAAGAATAAATGCCTACTTTATCGGGCTGTTTATTCTACGATAAGAATAACTTGCCTACTCCGCCTTGTATCCTCCCGTACCTGTCCGTTACGGAAGAAAGGGAGGGGTGGCGCTACAGGGCTCATCGTATGCTATTGTCTCGGTTGCTTCTCCACGTCCGGCAACGTTGAATGTTATCAGTCAGTCTGGTCTGACATCACATTCGACTACTTCCGGTTATGCAGATCTTATCTTCCATTTCGGTCCTGTTAGGCATAGGGTATCGTATTTATCCTATCCTTTTCAGGCACTGGTTGTCGTGCATCTGCGTCTCCGGCCTAAATACCCAGTTAGGCCGGCTAACTCTCAACAGTTTCTGTCACGTCCGGTGAGGAAGTACAGATTATGTCACCATGATGTTGCTGATCCATATTAACAACTTTTTAGTGATAATTACGCAGCTATTGAGAGTAACTCGTCTTCAATTTGTGCTCGTCGGTTATAGCCCCTGGGGCACTTGTTATTTCCGTTCGTTCACTCTTTAACTTACTATCGTAAGTTGTGAAGACTTATGATCATCGTATACGTTTTACGTATTGGTTTCGACCGTGCAAACGCTTACGTTGGTCACTACGGAACTGTTTATGCATTAGGATATTTCACTCCATTAATTGCTTCAACGGTTTCCGCTTTGACGAATTTCCACCTCTGTGTCTCGTCTGTTTAGTTTTTATACGTTTCGTATAAAACCTTTATAACGGTACTTCGGTAGTCTATTTTTATTATTACCGTTCCGAGATCACTGGTGGTTTATTCGTATATCTAGCTGCCTGAAGTTCTGCCTATCTTACATAGAGCATTCTTTCTTGTCTACAACTTTTATCAACTTGTAAGTTGATACATTGTTGTATTATTTTGCAGCTAGACACTATGAATTCTATTTCGGTTTTCACTCCAGAATATAACTCATTTTGTTGTGTCACAGCCTCATCCGGGTCATCCGGTCAGTTTTACATTTATCTTGGGGTTTTAACGAGGGTCGCGCATGCGCTTTCCTTTACCGTCCTTGCCGGTTCCTCGTTGACCCATATGATTTATGTAGGCCGTGAGGGTTGGGTGTTGCTGTTACGTCATGGGAGCATCATCACCGGAATGATTTTTTTGTCAGAATTTGGATCGATTCGTTTGATCCAAACGTTTTGGGTTTGTTTCGTTCAACTATTTGTACGTCTCATCTATACTCCAAAAATTCTGACAATGCTCCCCGAGTTGGTCATCTTAATGAAACGAGGAGAGATTTTCTACAGTTTCTTCCCTCGCGGATTTTGGTTGATCCTCTTCGTATTCCACTTCGACTGTGCTTTAGTGAACCTGTTCACTTAGAAACCTTTTAGGAAGACCTGTTTCGACTCGCCTTCTTGCATGCACAGATCGTCATGGGTTTGCGATTACTCCGGTCAGTAACATCTGAACATGTTATCTGATTCTGCTTAACACGGATTGGCTTCTTCGAACCCTTTCATGTTTAATCGCATTCCCTTATCTTCTTTACTTCTGGTAGAGAATGTGGAATTGATGACAGACTTCTTGGCGACGTAGTCTAACACCGCGGCTTGGGGACACCATCTTCGATGTTACGTGACTAGAAGAAACTACGTTCTAGCTATTCTTCTTGAGGTTACTTCCCTATCGCTGCTATACACTACTCCTGGCTTCCTCATTTCCGTTCTTCCTATACGAGGAGGGCTAATTCGGATTTGACTGACCTGGTCGGTTCCGTCTTTTTACGTGCGTATCCAGAGTGGTGTATGAGGCTGCGTCGCTTCGTCATCGTTTCCTTCAGTTTGCTGTGGAGTAGTTCAGCAACATGTACGGGTTTGTATGCTGAAAGATACTCCTTCGGTTTCCATGACCTTTGTCTCATACCGAGCTACCCCGGACTTTTTCAGTTTCTGTATTACCTGCAGTGTAAGCACAGAATCTATTTTTCTCTTCTAAGTGGATGAATAGATGGAAGAGCCTTCATTCCGGCGGTAGTGTTGCTGTTCTTTTCTTCCGACACTGAGGTATCTTTGCGGTGGCGTTGTTGTGTTCGGCCCAGTACGCACCTATTTCGTTTTTGGACGTCAAATCTCACCGGTACTGCACTACTTTTATCGGAGAACATTTTGACCGGTGTTTCTTCCTCCGTCTCAGCCAGTCTTGTAAGACTGCGTCGAGGAGGGCTGGAGAACATTTTTGTTTCGAGAATTGACACTCCTCTCGTTACAGCGGAAGTCAACTAATTCTCAATAACCTACGCTTGTGTTGTGTCAGACATTATCATAGCTTTTGTCCTTCATAACAAGCACGGGGAACAGTGTTTTGTTTCCCCTGTTGCTCCTGCTTTTAGGGATCGTCGCTACGAGTTTATCACGTTTCCGGTATGTCGGACTCTCTATCAGGTTCTTACGACCGGGTGACAGTTATACTCGTAGAATGCTTCATTTATGAGTAATTTCAGCGACTTTTTGTTTCTGATTTTTATTTCTCATACTACGATCCCAGCTGTCTTGGCAGCGTTTTGCGTACGTTTAGGGCGTAATATTGCTGAAGGCCTCATTCCTCGGCCGCTGCTACTCCTTCTGCCAGCTTTTCTTCTAGAACGATTTGGTTGTCTTCACATCTTCATGTATACGTCTTCCAGAACAAGAATCCCTTTCATCTCAGGTGTTTCATCGAGGACGCCATTTTTGTAGTTCCTCTCTTCATCTTTCATCCGATTTAAACGTATCGGTTAGGAACGGAGGTCTTGTTCAGTGAGCGATGTATGTGTAATGATGTGCGATCTCTCGGGTTGTTCAGGTGTCATCCCATCGTTCCACGTAATTTTTCTTCCACCCCCTGGAGTATGATGGTTGCATGGAGTCGTTTGTTCACCCCGTCGCTTTCCGATGGGTACTGAGATTCACTCCAGATGTTGCAGTTCCGGAGCTGGTTTGGGCGCTGTATCGTTTTCAGGAGTGTCTTTCAGTCTACATGTATGACATCTAATTATAACCTTCTGTGATCATAGATGACTATGTTTTTATATTCCTGCAGTCTGGTAGCTTGTTACCGCTGGAGTTTGGCTGATACTTCACGGGAAACTATTGTCTAGGTCTTAGTGCAGCTGATGGGCTCTAACACCTAGTCATTTTTTCCCCCAGACTTCGCTATTTTATGCATTGTCGTGTGATACATGGAGTATGAACCGGATTTCGTCATCCCGGCATATCTACAGGTTCTACACTTACGGATTTGTCATTGGTATATGTCTCCTTATGGTTTTTTTCCGGAGTCCGTCTACCGACTCTGTTCTACAGTCTATAATTGAAATGATGGCAGAGTTATGGGCCCTGATTAGAGCTCTCGCGTACAAACACGTGTTTTGTTTTGTGCCGGCGTCTATGTTTCGGTCCCTCTTCTAGCAGGAAATATTATATATGTTCTTCCTAGCTTTCCAAACTTCTCGTTTGGCGTACACGGACGTACCTGCGGAGGCTATTTCACTCTCGTTGGTATTGCTTCATCAGTTCAGGGCTGTACTGACATCCTGTTTCCTTTGGAGACTGTGGACGACGTTTTAGGACCGTATCTGGAGGTTTGCGATACGTTTGTCTGTCACCACCTATGGGATTGGATGTTGTTAAGACGGGATTGCTACACCCTGGGACCGTTGTGGTGCCCAGGCTGTTGGTCACCCGTCGATATCTATCAGGCATGGAAATTTTCTTCAATAAGGCTGATTGCAGACTTTTATCAAAATTTTGAAATTTCAGACTTTTTTGAAGTAGATTTTACACTTTCCTGTGGTTACAATTCCCATGCCTGCTCTATGCACTAGACCTTCTAGTGGTTTTACCATTTTTGTAATTTGGTAAGTAATCTTGCTCTCCCCAATTTTTCAAAAAGAAGGGGGGGGGGGGTGAGATTTTTGGGTCTAGTGTATGTCAGCTTTATTCACTGGGCCTGCGGTTATTATAGGCCGGGTGATTATATCAAGGGCCATATCGTCTTTATTATACTTTTATGACCTTTGATTACATCGCTGACTCCTGTACTTCCCTTCGCCTATGCTCGGGGTCCTTTTGTTTTCGACCACTCATTCCCTCCGTCCTGCTATGGTATTCTAGCAATAAAGTATGTGAAGGTAAGTTTAACAGCGCAAGAAATACGAAAAATTTGAAAATCAATTTTCCTATTTCTAAGCTTAAACTTACCTTCACATACTGTGATGGCCCGCCCAGCCTCCCCGCTGATGGGTTATTCACACTGCGTTGAATGGGGAAGAAGGAAGTGACGTGGTCGGTCACGTGGGATCTGGGTACTCGCGCATGGGCATTGGGGCAGTACAGGGACTATTTTATTCTGTGGTAATATATTACAATAGGGCAATCGCGTAAGAACACGATAGCAATAAAGTATGTGAAGGTAAGTTTAAGCTTAGAAATAGGAAAATTGATTTTCAAATTTTTCATTTTCAGACTGTATTGTATTTTATTTTATCAAATTATAGACTCTAAATTGATATTGACGAGCATGTAGAGAAAAATCCAAAATGAAAACTACCCAATTTTTTCACATTTTCCTGTCACACCACAGGGTATTCATAGTGAAAAGATAAAAGTAGGAGGTCACCTGGCGAAATGTTTGCCCCATGAGTCACATTAAGCATGTGAAGTATTATGGAATTACAGGAAGGATAATGCAAAAACTTCCTCACCCCTTGACTACAGTCAGCAGCCAGGACATAACAACTTGATCTTTATATTATATAAGGAAGCTATCTTGTGTACGGATGAGAAAATTTCATTATCATATTCTACACTGTGATTGAGACAGTTTAAATTTCAGACATAGTTGCTTGATAAAAAAAGAATTATTGCCATGTTGTATTTGCCAACCTCAGCATTGTAATTTATGTTGTACTAGAGGAACAACAGTTGTGGTACACTTCCTTCCTGTTCACCCAATTCATAAAAATAAAGAAGCAGAAAAAAGGCAGTACGGTAAGCTCTCTAAGTATTCATGACCGGAAGGTGGCCATCTTGGATTTCCCCATGAAACTTCATCGCGATTTCTCAGGAATTACTGCATGGATCTTTCTTCAAATTTGGTACACAGGTTCCCCTTGGGGTCTAGTTGTGCAAGATACCTTTTCTGGTCCAATTCAAAAACCCAATATGGCCACCAGGCAGCCATCTTGGATTTCCCCTTGAAACTTTATCATGAATTCTCAGGAACTACTGCATGGATCTTTGTCAAATTTGGTACAGATTCCCCTTGTGGTATAGTTGTGCAAGATAGTTTTTCTGGTCTGATTCCAAAATCCGATATGGCCACCAGGCGGCCATCTTGGATTTCCTCCATCAAACTTTGTTATTGTGATTTCTCAGGAAGTACTGCATGGATCTTTCTCAAATTTGGTACACAGGTTCCCCTTGGGGTCTAGTTGTGCAAGACACCTTTTTCGGTCCGATTCAAAAGTCCTATATGGCCACCAGGCGGCCATCTTGAATTTCCCCATGAAACTTTATCTTGATTTCTCATGAAGTACTGCATGGATCTCTCTCAAATTTGGTACACAGGCCCCACATGGGGCCTAGTTGTGCAAGATACCTTTTTTGGTCCGATTCGAAAATCCAAGTTACGCTACAAATTAGTATCATATTACACAATGCTATTCTATGGATAACAACTTCTTTATTGCTGTGGAGTTGTTATCCATAGCGGAATATTTACTATAGAGAATATCCATACCTTCACCTTCTATATCAAGGAGTTCAAATGATTAGAATTAAAATGTATTTCTTCAAATTTTGAATTAGTTTACTTTACTCCATGCCGTTGCAAGTGAACTGTCCTATTTTTTCGTCTGCCGACAGGCCGGCTACACAAAAGAATGTCACTCTTGTGACACAATGTCACAACTCGACAACTGTAGACTACTGCGTGTTTTGATCCAAGGGATTTAGAGTTTAGACACTTTCAAGTTTCAACATTACTGCACGGACCAGATCCCATTAGTATTAAAGTTTGTACCATCTTATTATTTTCGAGCGTGGTATCTTAAAAGAGATATCTCAAACTAGCCCAGTAAACAGAACAGAATTAGCATTCGTTCCTAATTATAAAATCTTATCTTGTTTCATAGCTCATGCCAAAGTGTCAAAGAGATTTGTCTTCGCTTCCAGTATCCAATGATGACACGTGCAAAAAAAAAATGTTAAAAAACGAAGATGAAGGATCCTCCGGACATTCACTTTCAGACTAACTTTGCTCATTTCACTTGTACTATAACAAACGACATCAAGTACAGTTTCTAGAAATCTTGAAACTCCTGAAACTTAGAAAGATAATATTTTGGTGTTTTCCAGTGTCCCTTTTTCGATCTTTTTCGCTCAAATTCCAAATTCTGCGAACAAAATTACAAATCAATCGTTTGTTCTTATAGTAACAAGGGATAAAAAGATCCTCTTGTCACTAGCTTAGGCCTCTGTTAATTAATTGGCTGCTTCTCATGACCCGCCCGCATTACGAAAATCGGCCCGCACTATGAAAATTATGGACAATAATTGCGCATTGTTTGTCATTATTTACTCCGTCTATAAACAAAAAATCCGTTACGAAATTGTCTCCCTTGCCGAGAGAAAAACCAGATGCAGTTGCAAAGTTCACTCCCTTGAGTGTGGGTTTCCTCTCCGTCGCAGATAATCTTTGCCGATGTTATATGCTGTATACAGTACCTCTGCTCCAACCCTATTCGCATGTCCCGGAATGTTTAATACCATAAGCCAACCAACCTTTGTAGACGCATCGATCAGCTATAGGTTAGTAGCGGGTTCGTGGTTCTGGGTTGCTTCGACTGTGTTCCTAAACAGCGACCGCCATTTTGACAGAGGAAATGTGAGCGGCACATGGCATGAGCGGCAGCATGAAATGTCATATTTCACGTCTGTTCGTCGATTTAACGTGATCACAATAATGGTTATCTGTACATGCAGTATAATCGAAATGAAAAGATCAAAGATTCTGGTTACCCCTACGGCAAAAACGTTTCCCGAGAATACGAGACTGGACGATGTTTGTAAAACTTATCTCGAAAGGTGTGAAAACGAAAGTTGTCTGTCCCATATATTTTGAGACGTTTTCGGCGATATTTCGGAGATAATTTATCGTACAGCATCGAAACTTCACACAGTATATAAACTAAAAAATACAGATTTTTGCCCCATATTCAATTAAAATCTGTTGGGAATTGACGAAAATCACCAATACCTACCATGTTATTTGGGGGCTACGATGACGTTGATCTGCCAATGTTATAACATGGAGGCTTGACGTCATGACATCAAGAAATAACCTACATGTACAAATCTCCCATCTAATTCTTGTTTTCGCGATTTGTTGAAAACTACTGGAAGGATTTTCTTGATACATTGGAATAAAATTGGTACTTTTTAGTTTATCTCCTGTGTGAAGTTTCAATATCCTTCAATCAATTGTCTCCGAAATATCGCCGAAAACGTCTTGGATTTATTATCTGGGACAGACAGTAGACACTGGGAAGTTCAAGAACTACTTCTTGTTACTGGAGTGGTGATTGATTGATGTAACTTCCTGTTCATGCTAATATGTTTTATTATCATAGTTTATTCATATTTGATGTGATTATAGTATGCTCCAAAATGCTATATGTGTCAGATGACAAATACATTAGTGATTGACAGTGGTCAGAATAATGATGTTCTCTGAATAGAATTGTGATTCCTTAATTTTGGGTTTCGAATGAGAATAAAATAATTGATCTTGGTTTTGTTCTTAATAATCAATAATTAATAATTAACGCAAGTAGCATCTAGTTTTTTGATCCACTAGGTCATGAGAAGCAGACTATTAATTATCATTGGCCTTACATTTATCGGACAATGGTGGGTGTCAAGATCCTTCAGGATCTCTCGTTTTAGCTTCTGAGGAAATCAATGTATTGAACTACAGCATAAGGCAGATACACTTCAGTGATTTATCATATATGACATACATGAACCTGTAACGGTAGAACACCACGCTATGGTAATCCCTCTAATAATTCAATCACCCCCAATTCTGGGGACGAAATTCATTTGGCCAATCTAATAAATTTCATCCCTCTCTAAAATCATTGATATAATGAAGAAATGATGGATTATCTGCATGATGTTGGACCATTTTGTCAACTTCTTGTTCTAATAAATTTGATCACCCCCAGATTTATGGTTGGAAATTTCACTTCCTGTGATTGAAATATAAAACGGATTACCATATATTCCATTCAAGAAAATGATTAAATTAAATCAGAATTTTTGTCCTTACCTCACAGGTACATGAACTTTTGGTACAAGAAGAGAAAAGAAGGTCGGAAACCATTTATAGACAACGTTAGACAGCTACCCCATTTACCCATTTATGGTAAGTTCTCAGTGAGTCATGAATGTAGACCAGTACCCAATCTACATATATTTAAAATTAAATTCTATCTGCTCCCCCATTTGGATATGTCGCTTGCCTTTCACAACTGGGAATTACTTGCATATGGTACATGTATATTAGTATCTACATGGTCTTGTTGCCGCACATTTATACTCAGTTTACGCAATGCATGAGGGAGAGATCGATGTAGCAATGGAGTTGCGCAGCTCAGTTCTCAACATTCCTGACATATATTCGATGATGACGTGTACACACAAAAGTTCTCTTTGACCATGAATGTGATATATTTATAGCGTATGTTCATGTTATATTTTACTGTATTTTTTGATACACAAGAACACAAAAGTTACGTTGAACATTGTAGAATTGTCAAAGAAAATTTGCTGTCAAAATAATGGGTCTATCATGTATGCCTCATAGCGTGGATAGCCAGGTTGAAAATGAAACCCTACAAATGAGTATGGTAACATATGAAATTCTCCCTTAGGTGTTAGTATAGCCAAAAATTAATTTCTTTAATTCTTCTCAAAATGTTTAGAACATACAAAATACCCAAGCTTCCTATTAATTGCCAATGCTCAAAGTCAAAAGTGACATAAAACACCATCGACTGATGTTTGAAATTGGGCTTTCGTCCGTTCTTGGTTGGCATTTTCGTATACACTTTAGACCTTCAACATGTTCCTACGAAGTAGGCTACAGATCGCAAATTGTCCGGTAATGAGTGAGTGAGTCAGTCAGTCAGTCCATCCGAGTCCTTTCGTCGGCAAAATAAGGAGAACCATTGACATTAGAACCTTGATTTTTGGCACAAACGTGCATTAGGGCATTGTTACCAACAAGTTCTGAGCTGATCGAATTCTGCTGAAAATTTGATTTATAATTTTTTTTTTTATTATTTATTGATAGCTCAGCGAGTGCACTGTCATGCCCATCGGGAACCCTTGGCTGTATGTTTCACTGTATATATAACACAGTACAAAACGTGATGGGATAATGAAATAGGAAATGCTAATTTTCCATCATTTGTTAGTGCCTTTTTCTACACTGCTATTACCAACTTGCCAGCCTACACACAATTCAGTATATTGTTATCTAGATATATGAAAACTGTGGCCGTTAACGTGTATCCTATTTCACATCCTTGAAACATTTCCTCACAGACAACATCAGGCGTCAAATTCAGGTCAAGTTACAGTTACGCACTGGTGGTGAAATTTACTACATCAACCAATTAAATGACCCAGCAGAAGAAAGATATGGCATCATCCTTCAGATTAGTCTGCATGAGTAACAACGATAAAAGTTTACTGAGGGTGAAACAAAGCCATGATGGCATGTTTAAAGGGTCTTAATTTATTTTTTTCGGGTAGAATTTAACTAGATAAAGTAAGTAGACGCTATTTATTCGTCTTTGTACCGGTTATGCTCAGGAGAATGGCATGAAATCATTATCTTGTGCAGAGACGATGTTGGTCTTGAGTTGAATTACCGTAAACTACATAAATGCTACATTTCTACTATAGTACTATATATAAAAAATTGTTGTATTGTTGGGAAAATAATGCGATTCAAAAAGTTGTTTTGATCCTGGACAAGGGCACTGAAAACCATTAAAGAGATCGATATATTTTCACACGTAAAGCTTGAAATCTACTGAACTTTTTTATTATTCAATCTGTTTCCTTTAGTTAACAAATTGTGAAATTAAATCGGCGATCGTTATTTATTTTTGGAATGAAGGCGCATTAGGAGATTGTTACCAACAAGTCTTGAGCTGACCTACTTTTGATGAAAATTTCTGGTGATTTTTGATGAAAATCACTGGCGATTCTAACTTGGGCGGTGCCCATCTTAATATAGGCAGGATTCTAACTGGGGGCGGGGATTTCCAAGAGTTCAGTTCGCGTTCCAAGTCCTAATGCCTACTCTACTTCGTAGGTCCTGTGACGTTAGTCACACTGCTCATGTTTAAATATTATTTCTGCATAATATCACATCAGATATGGTGGCTTTGAAAACATTAGATTCATTTTGGTTCATGGTGTCATATTGTATGTTAAAAAATCCATGGTAAAATATATTCGAAAAAGCCAAAAACAGACGAAAGCCCAATTTCAAGCATCAGTCGACGCTGTTAAATACATCTCTTTTGACTCTAAGCATAACCAACATAAAACTTGGGTATTTTGTCTGTATGAAACGCAGCTGTTTATGCAGAATAAAGAAATATATCTTTGGCTTTAAAACTAACGTATCACCTAAGGGAGTTTCTCTTGTGTTACTGTAACCACCTATTTCTTCTAATCTTTGAAGAACATTTTTACACTGGGTTTCGAACCCATATTTATGTCAACTGAGGCTAAATACTGTGGCATGTATATGTTATTCATCCCAGCAACTGAAAAGACAGCTAATGAAATTTGTAGAATGTTAGTAGAATTTCTCTCTGCAGATGCCTGAAGTTAACTTTTTCCATCTGAATAATTAGAAAAAATAGGGTAGTCCTTTTCCTTTATAATTCAGTTCAGTTCTGAACATGTTTTTGACTGAATGATATTCTGCTACTATTCTCATGCTCTCCCTTATTGTCGCAGGTGTACCAATTGGTGGTCTAGGATGTGGTACCATTGGCAGAGGTTACAAAGGGGAGTTCTGTAGGTACCAAATGGTACCGGGAATGTACGAGCACAAGATAGTACAAGCCAATCAGGTATGGGCAAATGAGTCACATGATCATATACATACTCGGGGAAGAACGAAGATGTAAACTATGTAATCTTCATACCATAGAAAATGAGGGACATTTTCTTCGTGTTTGTCCCCATCACTTCAATATAAGGCGTGAACTCTTACACATGAGTCCGTCCCAAACGAATAACTTCCTACAACTTCAAAAGAATACAAAGCTAACCAGCAACAACCTACTTCATCCGCAATTGCTAGATTAATTTCTAAAATGTACTCAGATGGAACAGTGCCAATGCCTCCTTGTTAACTGCCAACTGGACACTACTACCAGCTGAATGGTACATTGTATAGTCACGTCACCAGTTCCGACCCACCAAAGTGAAATTTTCATATGTTTCAAAAGGAAATGGTTTGATTGACAAGATCCTTATCAGGATCGCAGTACAAATGTCTGTGGAATTTACTAACAAAGTAACTTCGCTGGGGATGAACTGAATTGCAGGGAATATAACATTACATTCTTAATGAGGTGTGTCAGTTCCAGTCACCAGTTCTGATCCAACCTCGTTTTGACATTGACCTATGACCCAGATGTACCCAAATGTAATAGTCAACATGATAAACTATTTTTCCAAAATAGGGTTCTAGCTGGATATTTTGGTTTGCATGTCTTCATTTCATAAGTGAACATTTGGTGTTCAAGGATGCGGGTTGGGGGTGATACATAGTGATATGGTCGAGCTGATCATATTGGCTGATCTCTGATGGCTTATAAGCATAACTCACTCGAAAAAAACAAAACTTAAATCGTTGGTACTTTTATTTCTTTCTGAAAAAGTAGATTAAAAAACAGCCACGATGCTAATCATCTCTCGAGCTACGAAGTTATGTAGTGAATTTTCAAGCCATGGATGATAGTCGTTCACAACTGGCTCTGTCAGTTGACGTCAGCAATGGGGTGGGTAGCATTTAGATTGACACTCGAGTGAATCAGTTTATGACAGATACGTAGTACCATATTCCTATGAAGTAGGTTCTCATTTGCAAATTGTCCGGTAATGAGTGAGTCAGTCAGTCCATCCGAATCCTTTCTCTGGCAAAATAAGGAGAACCGTTGGCATTAGAACCTTAATTTTTGGCATGAACATGCATTAGGAGACTGTTAGCAGCAAGTTTTGATGAAAATTTGACCTACTTAGGTGACCTATAAACCTCGAAATTGGCAAAAACATGGCCTAATGCCTCCTAAGACCATGAACATGCACTTAATTAGGTCAATATCAGTGTGACCTGACCTAATTGGATCATGGTCAATGTGACGTACTTTCTGACCCAATTTCTGACCTAATTAGGTGACCTAGAAACCTCGAAATTGGCAAAAACATGTCTCAATGCCCCCTACGACCATGGAAATGGTCAGTCTTAGGTCAAGGTACACACTTAAATAATATCAAACCCTACTTCTTAGGTCCTGTGACGTTAGTCACACTGCCAAGTGAGAAACAAAACATCAAAACATTGATTTGAAGCGCTGGCAGAGGACTCAAGACAGCGGGTCATGGTGTTTGTACTTAGGCCGATGTAGTCATGTGTATAGAGTGGGTGTGCAAAGCTATATTCCAAAAAATCAATGAATGCATAATATATTTTAACCATGCTTGGGAGGTTGATCTACTTGTTCGAATGCACCAAATGTTTTAAGATTTCGTGTGAACTTGGTTGTGACAAGAAGCAATGTTTTGGGTAGTCGGTCACAACGGACACTGGATCAGAACTAACGACATGACAATACTGGTATTTTTATATTCGAGTCAAGCAATAAAGGTATATTGTATTGTACAAATGTACTGTATTGTTTAATCTTGACCTTCAAGGGGAAAATGTCATTTAATTTTTTATTTTTTTTGTCGTAGTTCATTGTCTGTGTCCGTCGAGGGGGCGAGACTGTCTATCAACAGGTTCTATCTTCAACCAGACCAAAGAAAAAGAAACACCTCAACACCTGGCGGTGGAACTTTGACGGCTCTCAAGCAGTATATCATGGTCTCTACCCCAGGGCTTGGACTATCTACGATCTGCCAGGACAGAATATTCGACTCATTTGTCGACAGATCTCTCCTGTCTTTCCCCATGATTATCAGGTTAGTAACAGAACACATGTCAGGGTGCGAAATAGCCTTTTGCCCGGTTGCCCAGGGCAACCTAAATTTCCTTTGGGCAACCAAATTCTGCCCGAATTGCAATACAATTGGATGTGATGGTTGCCCGTGCTTGCTGATGGGCAACTAGAATTTGTTTGTCTATTTCATACCCTGCATGTATATGTCTCTAGTCATGCTAATAATCCAAAGTTAATCCCTATATACAATGCTATCTGGCCTCGATGTCAGGGGTTGGTGCACCGACACTTGGCTGGCGGCATGATCTCCCGTTTGTCAATCGGGACACTTCACTATCTCTTTAACCCAGATTAGATTTTTGATCGATGATAACTGGTATATTTTCTTCCTGAATTTGACAAAATTATCATAAATGTAAGCTCATTGGTACTTTCTTGTAATAGTAGGAATATTTTATCCATATTATCATATTCACACCAGTTATCAATAGGTGAGAAACCCTCTCCGTGTTTTAAACATTGCCGAGATATCATGAGAATGAATCAGAGCTCATGCAGTGGCCCACGTGCTGTGCACCTGTCGTCGCCACAAGAGCAAGACAGCATTGCCCAAGGATTAATGTGAAAAGGGCACATTCTCTAATCATTTACAGACTTATGTTGCAGTGGAATTTATAGAAACAACAGTGCATGATGGGATACCATCCAGTTTTGAAGAGTTTGATTGGTCAATTCAAATTTTCAAACTGAAATCCTGGATTTTTATTGGCCTGTGAAGAATAGTGGAAGAATATCCAGCCAATCATAAAGATTATTTAAAGGTTCATTCCATTACTGCATTCATCTCTGTACTGGAGGCAAGCATGTGTATAAGTAGACTGGATACCTCTTCTGTGTTCCATACATTAGACCGGTATAGGCCAGCACTCCTTTCTCTGCCGGTATGGGCTGAATTCAAATTCAGATTCTATTGGCTGATAATCCCAGCATGCTGATTGGTTTTCACTATTTTTTGGGGGGGAAGGTCATTATATAATAAGCCTGAGTTTTTCAGCTGCATTTCTCTGGGCTCTTTTTCCCAATTTTTGTTTGATGTTTGGAGAGTGTGATGTCTCATTGGGAAGGAAAATCCTTCTAGTTTCTAAAAATAGCCATGGATGGGACCGATGACCAATCAAACAGAAGGTAACATCGGAAATAGACAGAGGCATTTTCTTGTTTCTCATAGAAACACTCAAGGCCAATCAAGTTATCGGCTGCCTTGATTGGAGATTATTGGCTAGAGCAGCTGAACTGTGTCCCTAAGGTGCAATATTTTCTCTCATCGTGAACAAAGTTCATGGCGATTCTGAGTAAATATCCACACAAATTGGGGAAATAAAACTTCACAAAGTTCTGTCTATGATGAACAGAAATGATTCACTATTCAGATGTATTGAGGAGTGTAACTTGTTTAAATCAGTGGTTATTTTACTTTTTTTTCTTTTTTTTTCCTTCAGGATACTTGTCTCCCAGCAGCTGTGTTCGTGTGGCAGATAGAAAACAGGGGAGATGACCCTGTCGACGTCACTATCACATTTACCTTCAAGAATGGCTTAGGAACCAAAGACGACTCAAAGGGTGGCTGCTGGACAGAGCCATTTACCTCAGAGTGCAGTGTGGCCTCCGGAATGATGATTCATCAACAGTATAAATCCATGCCTTGTACATACGGTGTTTCTGCGGCAAACAGGGTGAGTCTATTACTGCTATCACTCTCCTAGATTTGTTTTGCGTTTTGAGTAATGCTCCAGTTAATATCGAGCCCAGCTGGTCGATGTGTGAAAGTTCGTCAGTTACTGGTGGTTCTCTCTGGGTACTTCGGCTCCACCAACCAAACTGATTGTCACCATATGAGTGAAACAACCTTGAGTGTGACATGCTAGAAGTGCCCCTGTGTGTCAAAATTCAAATCTGATCAGCTATTCGAAGGATATGAACATTCCCCATTCGAAAATCAATACAAACCACCACTTGCCTTATTTGGAGATCACACAGAGATCAAAGTGATTCCTTATGGCATGGTGTTGGCAAGCTTATATCTTGATTGGCTGTAGGACGTCATGTGCATTTACAGTATTTGCACCATTTGCTAGGTCATGGGAAAAGACGAAAATTTCATGTGGTACATGTATTTAACTTGAAATGTGAAGAGCAGTACTTTATTAACATGATAAAGTGTACAATAATTCTTGGGGAAAGGTTAAATTGATTGTTTGAAGGAGAGTTTATTTCTTCCTCAAAAAACATAAATCTCTCAGATGGTATATGGGAGCCATGTTAGCTTCATGCTGTGGTGACAACAATAGAACTGTATAACTGGAAGATTTTGTTACTATGAGCCCTTTTACTTTAAAGTGGACCCCTCCCCCCCACAAAAAAGGGGAAATTAATTTGACCCATGTCAGATCTATCCTTCATAAAACATTCTCAAATTTGCAAATCCAGTATATGAAATATTGTAATTAAAGTGATATTCGAGGTTACGCACTCCAAACATCACTCATCATTGGGCTCGGAAGGTGCAAATGTGCGACCCATCTCAAAGCATCCAGTTTCATTGCTCCTTAATTTGCCAATGATTTTTAGGTTTATTTCATCGTTATTACTTAAAGTCAAATTCTCACCAGACTGATATATGTCAATACTTTCAGAATGGTGTGAAAGTGAGCCATAAGTTATCGTTTGATCCCAAGGGATCCGGGGAGGAGCTTTGGTCTGATCTCTGGGATCATGGATGTCTCAAACCAGGATCACACAAAGGTATGTCGACATAAATTGATCATTAATACTATGACTGATTATGACTATTCACATCGTTATCTTGAATATGACATTCACTTACACAAGTGCCACAGTTACACTTTAAGCTCTAGGACATTCAAAATGAGGAAAATACCATGCAGGGAAAATTCTGATAAAATCACTTTACAAGGCTGATATTAGTAACTTCTGAACATCGGTCCCTTGACTGATGTAGATGCTGACTCTTGAAGAGGTCGATCTCTCATGTAAGGATGCCTGAATTGTTCAGGCCTTTCTACAGGTTAGGGCAATCCCACTCTCTAAAATGGAGGTAAAAAGGTCGTTTTTGCTCAAAAAATTAGTTCACATATAGTGAATTCAGCAAAATCCTCTTTGAGGTGCACACAGACATATATATCCACATCAAATAGTAGTAAAAAAAATAAATTGTCATCTATCTAATCTGCATAATAAATTGGCCAAACATTTGTCGCGCTGTTAAAATTTTTTGACTAGTTCCTCAAATAGCAAATTAATTTTATGACCTGGAACAATAGATAAATTAATGTGCCTGAAGTTTTGAAGCACTGGTTAAGAAGGAATCAAAAGTTATTGACCAAAAACGACCTTTTCTACCTCCATTTTAGGGAGCGGGGTCGCTCTGACCTGTTCTAGTGCTGGAAAGCCTGCCCTCTAGACTCCATGTCCCTCTCCTTTGTCTGATGGTACTTACATGAAAGATGGACCCTTGAAAGAGATGTTTGTCCTCATATTCGAATCCCATTTTGCGAATCTCTGGATGAAACTTTTATTTTGATCAGGTGCAGACAGCCGAACTGTGAAGGGCGAGGAAATTGGCATTGCCGTATGTGGTCAGTGTACAGTGAAGGGCGGGGCCACAGGTCAGGTGGAAATGTGCCTTACCTGGGATATGCCTGTCATACATTTTGGTGCTAATGGCAAAAGATATGCCAGGTACGAATCCACTGGAAAACTTTGATAGTCCGATATTTGAAATGATGTGAGAAGTTCTTTATTAGAACAAGATCTTTTATTGGGAAATTGGTAGAATAAATTTTGGACCTGCATAATGAATACATTAACTATATTCACATATAGAAATAGACAAACTTTATACCCACAACATTTGACTTTCAATAGGTTTTATAACCTGATATATTAAATTTGACTTGGCAAATTCTGTCGCATTAATTTCGAAAGCTTGTGCATTAAATATATTTAGTGGAATATAGCTAAGGAATTTGTCTTTTTCTATAACGAACAAGCCAATGTAGGAGTCTTAAACTGTATATCGAACCTATCCTCTGTTTTACTCTTTGGACCAAAGACTTGAAAATGGAACTTGTTGCTTCCTAGCTTACGCTCATCATTAAGAGGATAGAACAAGGACTGGTTCGCTCGGTGTCATTATAATGTGATTGAGTGGGATGTCATGTCTGCCTACGGCATAATATTTCAGTTGGACAGCACTATAAAATGGCAACATTAGACCTGCTCTGTTACAAGTAGGTACCCCCGCCCCTCATCCTCCCCTCCCTTCCCTTCTCCGTTGTGATATAGCTGAAAAAAATGTTGAAAGTGACGTTAAACCCTATTCACTCACTGACTTTAATCTTTGGTAATATGTGTTCTTCTATGTGAATCTGAGACTGGAAATTGATCGGACAATATTTCGCTGTTACACATGTATTTCATGTCGATTGCAGTGCTAGTTCAAACTGTATGTATGTTGAACATGATGTTTCTATGATATTTCAGACGTTACGCCAGATGGTTTGGTCAGGATGGGATGGCGAGCCCAAAATTGGCCAGACACTGTCTGAAAATGTACCCAATCTGGGAAGAGAAAATAGAAGCTTGGCAGAAACCTATACTACAGAATCCGTAAGATGAAACACAAAGCTGGATTGTCTTGGCTTGATCTACTCTGTAAATCTTAGACTGGTTGCCTCCCCTGAATTTCCATACGGTAGGACGTTATCAGCCTGCATCTTTGGTTCAAATTCTGTCTGGATCTAGATTCATATGATTAGAGGATGTGCCTGTGCTATTTATCAGATGAAATATTAATTTTTGTTCAAATCTCCACATTGTGGAATGTATCGGGTCCATATAAAAAACCACCGACCCTGAGAGTGAATGATCGTGACCCAATGAAAGTTGACCTCAACTGTGACAACCAATCAGGTTGCTAGAATTATCAACCAATAGAATTTGAGTTCGAAATTCAGTCCATATCGGCAGCAAAACAAGATGTTGAGTGATACATGATCACCGTATGGACAAACATGGGAGGTAACCATTCTATGTAAATCTGTTCTTCTTAGGATTTAGCCTATGACTTCTACATAAAATGAATACCTGTTTTAAAAAAAGAGAGATGAAGCTATTTTTTACCTCTTTATCAAAATTGTTCATTCCGTGTTGAACCGAGGAACTTGCACAGCAGGCCGACAGAACTGTCAAGACTATAAATTATTGTTTGAAACAATCTTTTCATTTTCACAATTCGCTGAACATGTCATGTTTCTCTAAACGCTCTTATGTTTGTACATAAGATGTTCTACAGACTTCATGTTTCCTCCTCAGTCAACTCCCGCCGTGGTATAAGTCGGCCATCTTTAATGAGCTGTACTACGTGAGTGATGGCGGTACGATCTGGGTGGACCCTATTGAAGACTTCACAGACAGCGAGACAGAAAACCAATCACTGTGGCCTCATCTACAGGAATATGGGAAATTTGCATATTTAGAAGGTACGAGACTTGACTGTACTTGGAAATGAGTTGCATTTGAGCGTCTTGAAATTGGGGCATGCTAGGAACTGGCATAAGGCATTCCAAACAGAGTGGCATGGTGTGCCGAGTTGAAACTCCATGACATACTTTTTGGAACTTGGCAGACAAAGGATAGCTTATGTCATACCATGCAATGGCATGGAGGGAAATTCTCTCCATCCAGATTAGAAGATCAAACTGGGCATGGTGTATCCCATTTTGATAACCGGCATATGCCATTCCTACAAAGGAACTCGTGCCCTAATTTCAAGAAGCTCCGTTATGTGAAACAGAAATGGGTTGTAAACAATATAATTATTCAATTTCGTAATTAATTCCAATCACCCGCAAAATCTATCATGTATATTACTGGTACAATAAATAAGTTTTAACTGAACTTCAAGGTGCTGTTATTCGAGAACTTTCACACACAGTGCTTATAAAAATTAATCTGAGCATATGACAAGATGATGTATTTTCTTGTAACTGAACAATTTCTCTCTGACGTAATATTTCATTTTGGACTTTCAAACCTCACCTCAATTGGGGGTCAAATCCTCTCTTAAACTGCGCCAGGTCTTTTAATCGCTCCCTGAATTGATGGTGGGAAATTTCACATTATTGTATATGTAATTAGGTTTAACTTTTAAAATCTTAAAGAAATAGTCAAACTTCTGAGCTATCCTCCACCTCAGCATATTTAGTGCACAAGCTTTCAACTCTCATGCCGGCGCTTGTATCGAGTGATCTGCTGAATTTCATGAAAATTGCCAGTAAATATACAGATTGTCCAATTGTTTATTTCATCAGGTCATGAATATAGAATGTTCAACACGTACGACGTCCATCACTACGCCTCCTTCGCTCTCATTATGCTCTGGCCTATGCTTCAGCTGGCAGTTCAGTATGAATTTGGTGAGTAGAGAAACCAGAACTAGAGGAAATATGTCGGAACAAGTGTGTGGGGTGGACCCTTGTTAGGTTATGGTGCGGTGAGGGCTGGACAGTCGTACAAGGTACGACGTATTACGTTGGACAAACCAGTTCTCGTCAGATCACCGAAGTTAAGCAACGTAGAGCCCGGTCAACACTTGGATGGGTGACACGGTGCTGTACCGGCTGGGCTGATAAGTGTCCAGGATAATAGGAACTGTGAGCACTCCCGTATTCTGGCACATATAGGTACCGTCGTGTTATGACTGAAATGACGTTAAATCCTACTCACTCACTCACGTTTGACAGTCATAAAATGGGTCCTGGAAATTTGGAATCGATGCCTGGAAACCCTGGAAATGGGGATTTGCTGAGAAAAGTCATGGAAAATTACCATGACAAAAAAGTAGTGCAATAGGTCTAGAAGGGCAAGTGGTTTTGTCAACAATGTCTTTAGATAATTGTAGCCAACCATGTGTGTCAAGGTAGCATGGTCTTTCACAATGTGTGTTTTTCTCGACATGACGACAGATATGAACCTCTATTGTCATGGAAAGGCTTCGATTTTCAGATGGCAGAATGTATACAAACCATGAAATAGACTTCTAGTACTACTTTTACATCCCATCATGCCCCAGTAATGCACGATGCATGACCTCGAGATGATATTTCAAAAGATTAAATTATTTACCTGATTATAATATAAGGTGGGTGCTATGGTGTCCCCCAAATAAAAGAACACATATGATTTCAACCCTTTTATAAAGCTGAAAATCTTTAAGATCAGTTCAAATTTGGTCGCCGACTATAAAACAGAAGTTGGTCTGTTTTTTACCCCTCGGCCATTTTGGCCTCGGGGTATTGTCGTTGCCATGTACGTCCGTCCGTCCGTCCGTTAACGCATTTTAGGCAAAACCGCTTGAGATACAACCACCAAATTTTCTACACTTATTTATCTAGTGCTAAGTCAGACGCCTATTGAAAGTGGCTTCCCTCGGCCCATATTTTACAGAGTTCTGCCCCTTTACAGATATATTAATTTCTATTTCTGTCCTATATGCCTGAATATAACCAACTATATCTGCAGAACTGTGTTTGGTATAGCTACTATATTTTGGAAACTTATTTATATTGTTGTATTCTACAAGCCAACAAAGGATTACTCGCCTCGGCTTATGGAGTTATGCCCCTTTCGGATGTAATTATCTCCGATTTTGTTATCTATAGTTGGATGTACAAGTTATATCTGCAGATCTGTGTTCGGTACAGCTTATTCGTCTCGGTTCTTATTTTACAGTAGTGCTAAGTCAGACGCCTATCGAAAGTGGCTCCCCTCAGCCCATACTTTACAGAGTTATGCCCCTTTACTGATATATTAATTTCTATTTCTGTCCTGTATGCCTGAATGTAACCAACTATATCTGCAGAACTGTGTTCGGTATAGCTACTATATTTTGGAAACTTATTTATATTGTTGTATTCTACAAGCCAACAAAGGATAACTCGCCTCGGCTTATGGAGTTATGCCCCTTTCGGATGTAATAATCTCCAATTTTGTTATCTGTAGCTGAATGTACAAGTTAAATCTGCAGATCCATGTTCGGTACAGCTTATTCGTCTCGGTTCTTATTTTACAGAGTGCTAAGTCAGATGCCTATCGAAAGTGGCTCCCCTCAACCCATATTTTACAGAGTTATGCCCCTTTACAGATATATAATTTTCTATTTCTGTCCTTTTTGCCTGAATGTGCTACCGGTATATCTTGATCATCCCACATAGAACTATCTCTTCCCCAATTCACACTACACATGGGTCACAATCACTTGGGGAAAGCCGAGGGGTTTTGATTAGATCAATCTCATGTTTTATGTTAGAATTGACCAGTCACAACCCATTGTCATAGCCAAGCGAGTTATCTCCCCTACCCTAGAAGCCACCACATTAAGCCTATCGTAGCATACCTCAACTAAAACTGGCACAGTGTTGAAAGCCAAATAAGTTGTTACAATATTGTTCCAACATCGTTGAGAGAATTTGACAACACTACAATAATTAAAAGATTTTGGTGGACAATAGTCCAAGGGGCATACTGTTATATATCCTTTACTTCATCTCATTTCATTGCAGTTGATGCTATAACACGAGAAGACACAAGCCTGGTCAAGTATTTGTTCTCTGGCCACGTTGGACCGCTCAAACCAAAAAATGTTGTCCCTCATGATATAGGAGATCCTGGTGAGTTCAGCGTACATAAACAACCAACAAATGTCCAAAAGGAGAGAAAACCCATACAGAGCTCAAAAATGTTGGCGGCGAATAAATAAAACTGTCGAGTAAAATTTTGAAGAACTCTCCAAGGGGAGAGGAGAGTCAAGGTCTTTCATCAAAATGGCATGTAAATTTTTGGTACTCAACATTTGTGAGTGATTGTTGACCAAATTTGCACCCGAAATGCTGGAAGTTTAATTTCGTCATAGCAGCAAAAAAAAAAATCCGCTAGGGGACATTTGTATTGCATTATCTCTGTTGTCTGCTATCACTAATGTTTAAGAACATATTTTGTCATTTAGAAAGTGATCGTATAGCAGTATATCCTTTATGTTTGGGATCACACTATCTTAGTATAGCAAAGATTCTAGTGCTGAAATTTGGTCGAGTCCCGTGCGGGCGGTTGGGTGCCTTACTCTGGTGGTTGCTGGAATCCCACATGGGACCAGACCAAATTTCAACACTAGAATCTGTGATATACTGAGATATTGTAGCGTGGTCGGTCGGTAAGTAGTCGGCAGTCCACAGTCACAAGTCAAGGATTCGTGGTTGAGCAGTTAACGGTTGGCTATAGTTATGGAGCCTTTATTATTCTGGTCGTTGGTCGTTTTAGTCATGTTCCTGATCCTTCTTATTTGGAGATCCTTCTTGTGAGTGAGTCCCAGACAGGACTGCCGGCACTGACGACCATATTTATAGAAGATGAACGGAAGTATAGCTCGACCAAGCGCTGCTCGTTCATTGGCTGGTGGTGCCAGCTGTTGATCGCTGATTGGTCAGTATATGACATCAGCCTTCAGCGTAAGACAACATGGTGATCATTAAGCTGATTTTCAAAACCAGAGGCTCTTTGGAACTTAAAAAAAACTAATTTAGCTTTCCCAGACATCGTTGTCACATACAAGAATGATAGTTGGGTAGTTCAGGACTTCTAATTTCATGTTGAATGCAGGTAAGTTTCTGGGAAACTCTAGATTCTTCATCCCGGACACCATGTGTTACCCCTCGGGCAAATTTTGCCCGAAGGGTATTGTCGTCGTCAGCGTCGTCTGTCCGTCTGTCTGTCCGTCTGTCTGTCCATCTTCCTTGTGAACACGATATCTCAAGAAGAATTATAGCCAGGCATTGTGAATTCATACCACATATGTATTGGGTGAAGGGTCAGAAGCCTATTAAAAATGGCTGACCTTGACCTATTTTATCAAGGTCAAATTCTAGTATTTGCTATATTTTTGGAAGAATTAAAGCTAGGGTCTCCAAATTCATATTATATATGCAACTCGTGATTGACTAGAAGCTTATTCCAGTTGACTGACCTTGACCTATTTTTTATAGGTCATTTACTGTTTATTATGATATAACATGAAGAAATAAAGCTAGACTTTCCAAATTAATGCTATGTATAGATCTGGCGAAGGCCCAGAGGTGTACTGAAGATGACTGACCTTGACCTATTTTATCAAGGTCAAATTATAGTATTTGCCATGTTTTTTGAAGGATTGAAGCTATGGCCTCCAAATTCATATTACTTATGTAACTGGTGATTGACTGGAAGTCCATCCAAGTTAACTGACCTTGACCTATTTTTTCAAGGTCATATACTGTTTATTATGGTCTAACATAAAGAAATATATCTGGGCTTCCCAAATTAATATTATGTATACATCTGGCGAAGGTCCAGAGGTGTACTGAAGATGACTGAACTTGGCGTATTTATCAAGGTCAAATTTAATATTTGCTTTATTTTATGAAGGATGGAAACTGGGGTCTCCAAATTCATATTACTTATGCAACTGGTGATTGACTAGAAGCCTATCCCAGTTGACTGACCTTGACCTATTTTTTCAAGATCATATACTGTTTATTATGGTCTGTCATGAAGAAATATATCTAGGCTTTCCAAATTAATACTATGTATACATCTGGCAAAGGTCCAGACATGTACTGAAGACGACTGACCTTGACCTATTTTATCAAGGTCAAATTTTAGTATTTGCTTGGGTCTCCCAAATTCATATTGCTTATGCAACTGGTGATTGACTAGAAGCCTATCCCAGTTGACTGACTTTGACCTATTTTTTCAACGTCATATACTGTTTATTACGATATAACATGAAGAATATAGCTAGACTTTCCAAATTAATATTACGTGTGCATCTGGGGATGTTCCAAAGGTGTGCTGAAGATGACTGACCGTGACCTATTTTATCCAGGTCAGATTCTATTCAGTACAATATTTCATGAAAGATTATATCTACATTGCCCAAATTTATATGGACCTGAAGTCTGTTGAAGAATATCACTGACCTTGACCTATTTTTAAAAGGTCAAATTCTATTTTTAAGTCTAAGATCTCCGAATCCATGTTCCCGATGCAATCAAGTTAGAATTGACTTCAAATTTTTTGAAGATGACTGACCTTGATCTATATTTCCAAGATAAAAGTACTTGATTTGATTATAAGCTTTTTAGAAGAGTATATTTAGAGCTAAGAATTCGGTCATGCTCTACTAGAACCTCAGGCCTTGGTAAAACCTGAACTACAGTCAACCCTACTAGATCAGATTTTTGTTAATCGAGTTCTAAAAATACACTGATGTTATACATTGCATGATTGCTGGGTGTAGACAATAACTGATAGCCGAGGGGTATTGGAGCCCAATGGGCTATTTTTTCATTGTTGTTGTTGTAATCTCGTCGGCACGAACTTCGCCACAATATTGTAATCCCAAAAATAATGAAAATGCCATCAGTAATGTGTTCCATAACCTCCCATCAATATTAGCAAAGTCTTAATCTATTCCTAGCATTATATTTAGATTGATATAAACATTTTGACAGAGGACGAACCCTGGGAGAAGATCAACGCCTACCTCATTCACCCTACGTATGACTGGAAAGATCTCAACATGAAGTTTGTACTGCAAGTGTACAGGGATTTTGTGGCTGTGAGAAGTATGGACTATCTACGAGACATGTATCCCAGTGTCAAGGTAATTACATGATGTGAGCTGTTCACAGCTATAGAATAATGTCAATATTCACTGGTGCCTAATGGGGCATCCTTAAACCATTCAATGGCATTTTGGATAAATTAATCATGTGACGGCATAAGCTCCTTTGGCAGTCTAGAGCTTACCCTATTTCTCTAATTTTTTGAGCAGCATTTTTAGACTTAAAAGCATAAAAAAAATCCATCTTTATATCAACCGGGGCTAAATACTGTGACATGGATATGTTATTTATCCCAAGAACTGCACAGATAGCTAGTGAAATTTGTAGAATGTTAGCAGAATGTCTCACTGCAGATGTCTGAAGTTAAGTTTTGCTGGCTGAATAATTAGAAGAAATAGGATCTGCAAGTTTTGGCAGTGGAATTTTTTTTTTAGGAGCAACCTGCTACAATGAAGTTTCAACTCGCCATATTGAAATTATGCCCCCAAACTTGCGTAATTCCAATTGCGTAATTCAATATTGGACTTAAAATCACATATGGTAAGATCTGTAATAAATCGATTACCAGATGTGCAATTTGGGGGTGAAAATTTTAAGGGCGATTGGATTTCTTGATTCTTAATGAAGGAAAGCATTCCCGAAAAAATGCAATGATCGAATGGACTCGTATGCTCAGTGTCATTGTTGTTGGCAAGATTGTTCTCAAATTTGTCTGCAGGCCTATTCTTTTTTCGTTATTCCAGACATGATAATTGATAAAACACACTATTATTTCAAATTGATTCCCGAATTGGTACTTTTTCGATTTCATTCGTAATTTAGGTACATTCTCATCCCATAATTTCACATAGCATGCACAGGGTGCATTTTATTCAAGGGAAATAACCCAGGCAATTCTCGCCGTGTTATTTATACAGGGTGAGTATTGAAGGAAGTGATGGCGGTATGCTTCAGAGATTTGTGCACATTTCTGAAGGAAAATTTGGTTGTATGGATCAGTCTTGGTATAAAAATCATTCAAGGAAGAAGTTTGCTGAGAAGAAATTGACAAAATATTTCGAAATATAACAAAATATTCAATAGAATACAATTTTCAAAAAACAGCGACACCTGTGAAACACTACTGGACAAACACACCATGAAATACCATGAATGCCCCATTAAAATGCCATTAAATGCGAAAATTTAATCAATTTGACCATTAATTTTTTGCACTGCCATCAATTGATAATCGGATGATAAATTCAGTGTCCTTAATTGGCCATTAATAATAAATTTTATGGCCGTTAATTTTAAACGCACCATGTTTAATGGCCATGGAAAGGAGTATAATGGCCATTAATGCATACCGGCTGCTGTCTTATAAAATTCATTGCCATGAATATGCAGTAAAAATAATTAATGACCATGAAAAAAGATAATCTGATGGCCATGAATTTCACAGTACAAACGTTGATGGCCATGAAAATCTGATGAAGTATGATTAATGGACATTGATGGCCATGAACATCTGATTAAGTATGATTAATTAACATTGATGACCATGAAAATCTGATTAAGTATGATTAATGGGCATCAAAACCAATGTCCCAAATAATATATTACTTCATGGCGTGGGATTAGCCGGAATCAGGAAACAGGTCGTCTCACCCAGTTACTATCACAGGACAAATAGGCCGGGGTCCAGGGGCCGCCTAGTCCCCGTAAGCCCCAGGGGTCTAGATGCTCTGAGATGCATTCTAGGGCAATTCTGGCCATGTAGATGGCAAATCACTGAGCCTCTTTCTACATACTTTCAGGTCCTTTTATGCAGTATAAAAATGGAACAAAATCTAAATTTTGAAGGGGAGCTTTTGGTTACTCTTCTCAAAATTGCCAATGGAATGAAGAATAATATTGGAGAGAGGGATCAGTCTTGTATCACTCAGGCTAACCAGAATCCAGTGATCATCTTTTTTTTAAAATTATATTTAACTTTAGGGTTAATAACTTTACAGGGGTCAAAATGTTAGACCAAAAATATCTGCTGACGAGTAAAATCTAGGCTCAGGTCGTCCTCCTGACGATCACAAAAAATTGGCTTCCATAAAACAAACTGTCAATGTGATGAACTTGACAGAATTGTTGAAATGTTTGTTCATCTTTCCCGCTGACTGCCAGCCGCCGGCCATGTTTGCCAGTCTTGAGTGAATGCTGGTGTAAAATGGTCCTATGTGAACGACGTTTGTTCCTGCTCCACCAATACTATTAACAAGAGTGATCTCCCTTCGTCTCATAACTTCAGGATATGACAGCATTAGTTCCCTAGGAACAATTTCACCCATGCACTTTTGCTTACAACGGCGCCAAAATTCAAAGAGCAGACGGTCAAACCCAAACTCACTGCTGATGTGCAGACAGTTCCATGCAAATGTTGATTGCATGAGATTACGTATTGTTTTCCTTGCAACTTAAAATCTGTTGACAGGTATGGATATTTGCTCATTTGTTTTAAGTGCTAAGCTTCCAAATTTGAGAGTTTTTGTTGAACCCATTTGAAAAGAAATGGGTTTGTAAATTTCTGCTTGCGTAGAACATTACCGCGGGTCCAGTTTCCGTTTTTTCTACAACAACATTTTCGTTGATCATCCAAGATAATAGAAAATGTTTGAGGCTGGCATGATCTTTATAAACATGAAATACTCTTGAAGCTATACGAAATTCATAAGAAGTGATGTATTCATAGAATACAAGAGACTTCTTGATCTTGTTAGCGGTCTACGTATACATCGTCGTTGTTGTTGTTGGAATGGCTTCCTGTTTTCACTCTGTCTCAGTCACATTACGATGGGACGGGATTTTTGGCAATATATCGGAGCCAGTTCTTTTCAGAGAAGTGAAATTACCCGCAGTATCTGTATGAAATTTTTGCATTTTTATTCTGAAATTTGAAGAAATTATATTCAGAATAAAAACAAATCTCCAATACCTCACATGTTATTTTCATAGCGCCTGCAAGCCCACCGTCATTGTGCTTTGAAAATAACATGCGAGGTATTGGAGATTTTCTTTGATTCTGAACAGTTTTCTCTCAAATTTCAGAATAAAAATGCACAAATTACATATAGATACTGTGGGGATTTTCACTTCTCTGAGAAGAAATGGCTCTGATATATTGCTGAAAATCCTGTCGCATCGTAATGTGAGACGGTCTGTTACTGCAGGGAGAGAGAGAGAAAAAAACTATACATCCAGCAAAGATACAATTTCTTCAAATCACTAAATGGTACGGATTATCTAAAACCCAGTTAAAGTTGTGTATAAATCCTGTACATCGGATGCTGTACTGGTTGCTCACAAGACCCCGCTCACAATTATCATTGATTTATTACTGTAATTTATTTCAAATACTGGTCTTCAAACTTAATTCTCCCAAACAATTTTGCAGAGTACGTGAGAGGAAAATATTACTAATCCAGTGGCAGTCCATATCTGAAATAAATTCTCATTTGTATGTTTAAAAATTTTTAGTGCATGCATGCCTTGATGATGACTTGCCCTGCAGGCTATATCAGTTGCATGGTATTGTATTCGGTCATTGTATTCGAAATACATTCCATTAATATTCGAATACAATCATGCAATTTGTCTATCGATCTGGATTGTGGTTCTGCATTGTGGTTCAACCGTTATAAAACCTTCGAATACAAATCTAATTTAAATATTTCGGCTCATATACACACAGTCGGAATACAATCGGTGTTCGAAGACATTCCGAATACAATGAGTTCCAAAAGTCCAACATGAGAACAAATCAGAACATTGTATTCGCATTACATTCTAACCACAAAACTACCATAAAACTACCACAAAACAATATTATATTCGGAAGACAAATACAATGTACGTATTCGTCTTTGGTAAGGGTAACAACACGAACTTGCGTGGCTGACAGCACTTCTATATTTGCATCATGAATGTTTGGTCAACAAAGTATAGAAACGTTTTCTGGGTTTTGGGGGGCTTTAAAATGCCCCTGGGCTGAGGAAACCCATTCCTCACAGAATATTGATGATAATCAAACATGCCAAACACCAGATGAAATTTCCACGCCAGATGAAGTTGATAACAAAAAACCCCATTCAAAATCATATGTTGAATTGAGTGGGAGTGATGTACAAATCGACCAGTGCCTCAATGAAAGCTTATAGCTTTCAAGGCTCATGGAGACAAAAATAGATCCTCATTCCTGGTTGCATTTTGATAATGAAAGTAACAAAACGTTCTTCGAGTTTTGTCCTGAATTTGACAAGTCAAAGAAGCCATATTGCAACTTACACCTATTGTGATACAACACTATAATCCCAAGAGAAAATGGTCTTGTAAATTATAATATTATGCAGCCATGAGGATGTGCAAGATATTATTCTCAACTGTTTTTTTTTCCTTTCAAGTTTTCGTTCTGGAAATTGCCTTTTGGCAAGAGTAAATAAAAAATAAAAATTTGAAACACCCAATTGAGATTAAAATTTAAGTTGAAGAGACTGCACAATACATGTACCATGTGTAATGGATGACGTCAATCTCACTGGGATGACCTCAATTTTTCACGAGGTCATCCAGTTGATGACCTGGAAATCCTGAGCATTTTAACCCCTGTAGATGCATTAGGGGAGACGATGTGTCGGGCATTGCTTTTGCTCATGTGGGTCATTCTATGGTAACCAGACACACCCTCTTTACCTCAGTCATTGTAAGGATAGTATCCCTAAAGTCCAGGCTGTTTATCACACACTTTTCAATCTTCTGATCTGAACATTGGTAGGTAGGTGCATTACGGGGAGTCCTTGTTTTCTTGTACACCACTAACTATCACATGTAAATACATACAGTGCTGAAAGTTTTCAATTCACTGTTCCACCTGTTCAGACTGATATGTTTTCGGGCGTATTTTGAGTTCAGACAGCTCTTGTTGGACTGTTGAATGTTCAGATGCAATGACAATAATGTAATTGATTGAGGCTTTCATTTCATGTTGATTAAGTTGTTGTATTGTCACATCAGTCACGTGCACTCAGTGCATAAATGATGAATAAATAATAAGTATGGCTGATACATATATTGTTTGTGGAATTTGTAGCTCTGTCCTTTTAGATAACGATTTAAATGATGAATAAATAATAAGTATGGCTGATACATATATTGTTTGTGAAATTTGTAGCTCTATCTTTTTAGATAATGATTTAATGACCATTAATTGGCATCGGATATTTAATGGCCCACATTTCATCATAATTAATGGCAATTGAATACCCCTCAATTGCAATATTTCTTTAATGGCCATGATTTTGTCCAATATTCATGATTAACTGACTGTTGAGTAATGGCCATGAATCTTTAATGGTTAGATTATGGGCATGAAGTCTTGCTGGATTCATGGCCCTTAAACATTTCATTGACTATTAATGGTCATTAATATTCCAGATTATTACTCCCAATTTCATGGTCATTAATTTATGTTAATGGTCATTATTATATTTCAATTTTGGCCATCACAAAGCCATGATTTTGTCCAATATTAATGGCCATTTCATGGCTGATTGAAGGGAGATTTAATGGCTTTTTCACAAGTCTTCCTGTTAATGGGCATTAATAATTAATGCACAATTCACTAGCACATGAGTAACTGACAAACCTCTAAATACCGACATTATCCATGGGCCCAATAATGAAACTCAAATTATTTTGAACCTTGATAAACCAGAACCCTTTCAAATTGACTCTGGTCCCAAGCATGGTCGGTATACACCGGTTTCAGCAGAAGAATGGTCATATTCCTATGAATTCATATATTACAGTTACCCTAGTACAAATTGTTCCTATCACTTGTAGTCATTATTAGAGTACTCCCTCAACTTTGACGAGGATGGCGATGGCATCATTGATAACGGAGGGTACCCTGATCAGACGTACGATGCCTGGGCCTCGACTGGAGCCAGGTGAGGAGACTGTGGACAGTACCTGTTCACAAGTTGATGCTGTCAATGATAACTGTTCTCTGTAGCTTTCTGTTGCAATAGCTGGTACTAAGGTCTGTCCATTTAATTAGACCTTTACTTTTGAGCTTGTCTTAAATCAATAATGAACTCCACATAAATTTTCTTTTTTTGCAGCATGTTGAAGAAACTGAACTGTACAAAATGACCACCATTACTCTGGATATCGAGAATATATCATGCTTGAAATAACTTTTAATTGTCTCCATACAAAACTCCTTTACTGTTGTTTCATTTACCGGGGTCAATTACATGGGGAGACATCGTAATGTAATCGTGTTCGAGTTGACAAAGGTCATTAAAGTAATAAATTAATAACAGGTGTGTCATTTATATGCCATGCCCACTGAAATTTCTGAATGATAAACTGCACCCACCTCTATGACTGTACATGACATAATTGACCTATGTGCCAGTGAACACAAATACATTATGATGTCGCCTTATGTAATTGAGCCCCGGTACATGAAACAACATTATTGTAGTGTTATATGGAGAGAATTACAAAGTTATTTCAAGTGTGATATATTATCGATATCACGGTAGTCATTTTATAGAGTTCAGTTTGTTATACACACTGAGAAAAGGAACTGATTAAGTACTGATATTTGACAAGCTCAAAATTGATGACTAATAAAAATGGACAGACTTTAGTAGCTTGCAGCAAAATTTATGTTTTGACTGACCTTGAGATACAAGTGACTGTGACCTCAGTTTTTGGTGTTTTTCTTTGTCAAAAATGAGAATATATATAAACTTGTGTATATAATATTAACCAGTCTATTCCAGTAAAGTATTTCATAACAAGAATATGTTGTTTCCATATCTATTTTCCAGCACAAATATTGAATAAAAAAAAAATAAAAAAAATCTTTTTCAATTTTTGGTGAGTTTTCTCCCTTGCTTCAACAGATTTCCCATCTTGGGATGTTTGGTAGACAAAATTTATCTCCCTTGAATCCTATCAATCAACCCTGTTTCTCATGAGAATATTTGCTGAAAACTAACATGAACACACTGGTGTTTTCTATTCTAGTGCATACTGTGGGGGGATATGGCTGACAGCTCTGCGGATGGCTGTGGAAATGGCGGCCATCTTGGGGCATGAACAGGACAGAACTAAGTTCCAGGAAATACTGGACAGAGGAAAGGTGTCGTTTGAAGAAAAGCTATGGAATGGTTTGTGGAATATAAATACTTCATATTACATCATGTAATACTGCTGGCAAATTCTTCCTTGTCGATATATTTCTGTTACATGTATGTTATCGAATGTGCAACTGGTAAAAACCTTGCCTCAAAAATCAAATATCCATACTAGGCAGAATATTTGAAAATATTAATTTACTCAGTTATAGAACTTCGAATTTTAATGAAGGTGTCAAGTGATCTCATTACCATCTGTTATTCTGAATATTGAGCTTTGCATCACAGTTTTATATACCTTGATGTGCAGACAGAAAGGCAGTGTGCATGGCTTAGTTCAGAGGTCACAGTTACAGATTTTCAGAAGCTTGCTCCCAAATTTGGGGTACAGACATCTCCCCCCCCCCCAAAAAACAACCACCCCCCACTCTCCGACGTATATCCCCAGGACATATTCCCCCATCCCACCTGCATATTTTCATATATTCAAAAGATATTTTTTATGTAATTTTGTCTCCTAAAAAAGTTCCCAAAAAATGATTTGAAGCCAATTGGTCGAAAGCCCCAACGGCCATCTTGGATTGATATAAAAAGCTTACAAGTTATCTCCAGGAGAGTATTATCAATGATTCTTGGCATACATGATCGATGGGCCTCCATCTAAAAAGTCCTCTTTTAAAGTTGCTTCATAAACAAATATGGCCGTCATCCACCAATTTTCGGGTAATGGATTTCGATGATTTCGATGTTATTCGACAAAAAAGTGTAGAATGAACAGATCCCAAAGTCGAAAATTGTACCATTTTTCCAAACGGGCCCCATACATGCCATAAGGTTGTATTGAGTGAGAATTTTAAAGTTACCGAAATGGAAGGAAATTTCACACATTGGTAGTGTGTGATGTGTAGATTAACAAGTAGTGTTCAATTTGATATTGGTGTATCAGTTTGGTGGCCATATTGGTTTGACCTAATTTTCTAATAAACCTAAAAACCCAAAATTCACCTGGGATGTCCCTAATCTCCAAAATTTTCCATCGAACCTGTTAAATTGAAGGCACTGCATCCAGCCTCGAAAATGCGTAAAATAGATCCTATAATTTCTAAATTTACAAAACAAGCTTCCTCCATCCCACCTTCAGAAAATCCTGCTATGGCTACACATGATACCAAGTGTGACCTTTGTCAAAGACTGGCAGGCTTCTGTTTGACTGTCCACCTGTTTGCTGTGTAGCTTAGATGCTATGTAGATAATTAATCAATGCATCACAATCATATCAATGTTGTATTGTTGTTATACAAGTATGTTTGTTTTTCTGTTGACCAGGGAGGTACTATGACTACGACACGAGTAAAAACGTCTACCATGACAGTATCATGTCTGACATGCTGTCGGGTCCTTGGTACCTCAAGGCCTCCAATCTTCAAGATGAGACGGTAAGTCAACATCTCTTGGCAGCCATGAAAAATGAATGATTGCTAGATATCTCATCCCTTGGAATCCATTGACTGCATATTAAATACAGATCGAATGTGTTCAGACAACCGAAAACTATTATCACTGCGAGGTTCCAAGTTCAGCTTGATGTGTCATTTCAGTCTCTGAAGCAGGCACAAGTTTTCGACAGTCATAAACACTCGTTTTGTCCAGACATTCCATTCTGTGGGCTTTCCTTCCGAATATGACAGTAACAACCGGAATGTGTAGAGTTACGTAACCAATGACGCTACTTCATGTAATTGACGACAGTGGACGATTTCAAACCAATGGAATTGTATGAAATCAGTTACTCCTTATCAGATAGCTCCATGCCCAGTGTCCTCATTCTCATCTCAGTGAGTATCATGGTATTAGCCAGAAATTTGAACTAAGGTGTCTCACCCTGTACTATCCTAGCACTTTAGGCTGGGGTCGACTCCGGGCCCCTAGATGGCTGGAGACGCATTCTAGCCCATTTCTGGCATCTGAATATAAAAATTATCCCTGTCACTTTCAGGGCTTTTTCCAAATATTTTATTTTCAAAAATACCTTTTCTAAAGATTTTTTTTTATATTTTGGGATACATTCAACAATCAGCTGTCGTCCATTTAAGAATTTCCGCAAAGGGGGCAAGGAAATGAAGTTCGCAAATTATTTCATAGAAAAACAGAAATGTGAAAGTTGGAAATAAGTAAATTAATGCAGAATCCATCCATGGCATTTTCATATTTATACCTTTAAGAAACTTTCCTGGGGGTGACAACAACAGACTGCATTAGCAAACCTTTGGTAATAAATATGGTGACATGATGTTGTTGTTGTTGCTGTCAAAACATGTTTACGTTCCGTGGTAATAGAACTTAGAAAGAAATGAAACCTGAAATTTCTTGATCTGTCAGTCTTGATTCCAAGACGACCATTCCGGCTACACATATTACAGGTCATGGTATTGTCGAGCTTGCTGTAATTGAATGTTTTGGCCCAACCTGGGCAAAACTTTCAATCTGCACTCGTGGTCTCTTTGGGGTTGGCGCTATCGCTGTCAGTCGTGTAGGTACCTCAGATTCTGAGTCTGAAAGATCATCGTGACTTGTCCTGAGGACCGTACCACGTTCTCAGTTACGTTCATAGTCCCATTTAATGTAGAGTTAGACAGTCAGACAGTTATGTATAAATGCGCAGAGCATCTAGGAATCAGGTTAGCCTCGATTTGAAGTTACAGCCGAGGAATTCCCGGAGAAAACTCTGCACAGAAAACAAGTAACAACACAGTTTTGCGCGATGAAAATGATTTTTAATGGAGTGAATCGACCCATTCGAGCATTCGTTGTTTCTTTGCGCATTTCTTATACCATTCAAAGTAACCTGTCTTAAGTATAATGATTTATATTGACAAAAACGTGCTACCCGTCTCATTTCGATGATGCCCGTCTCGATGTCAAATTTAGAAACTGCCCGTCTCAAAGACGGGAAGACGCATTGCTGGCTAATACTATGGTGAGTATGGAATGGGTTATACAGAGACTCCCGATGTAAGGCTTATCACCTGGGAACCGGGTATCACCTGGAGTGGCGCCAGTTATTCATGTGCGATTAAATACTTCAAAGAAAATCTAATATGCAGAATAAGCATTTTGCATATTCTCCATTTAAACTCCATCACCCATCATTTTTTGAAGATATTTCTTGTTTAAACTGAGGGCCTCAGACAACTTAGTGTAAGAGATAACTGGGGCACCCATGGCTTCTGCAGTATAAAAGGGAATAGGACCCGATCGTTGTGATATGACTGAAAGATTGTTGAAAGTGACGTTAAATGAGATACTCTCTCACTCACTCACTTTTAAAACTAATCTTTCATGGGTTGAGAATTGCAAAGCATTCTTGTGTTTTCCATTTCTCAAATACATGCATTTTTCATATGAATATATCCGTATCAGTTTCTCGTGTTTGTAAAATCTGCAGGAGCTATGGATCACTCTCCTGTATTCTGTTTTGCTCGAGTAATACAGGAGTGATCACTCCAATATATCTTCGGAAGAAATGTTGGGAAAGTAATGGAGAGTTAGAGAGATCGCTCTCCTTAAAATGGAGAGACTTGTGTTTCCAGAACCATATTAGTCTTCCACTTTTCACCTTGATTTAGATAACTCGGCAACCAAGCCTGATTGATTTGATTTTGCCTTCTGTCTGTTACCCATATCTTCACCATTTTCACCCCGCCCTCCGGCTTAGGGCAGCATGGTTTGTACCATGTTTGTCTGGCACAGGAGGTAGATTAAAGTACCAAACAGATTGGGCTCTCTGAGGGTCCATTGTGATCAGTGTCTGTAGAGCCTAATTTTCAAAATTCGAAATTCAAATTTTTTTGTAGTTTTGGTTAGGTTTTTGTTAGGGTTAGGGTTTTGTTAGGGTATGTTTGTTTGGGTCACGGTTGCCGTGTGACCAATAAGGTTAGGTGCGACGTTAAAATTCAAACAACCAACCAACTTCACCCTATCCACAATATGTCGGGGTACGTCTAATAGAGAATCTAACGAGTGAGTAGGATTTAACGTCGTTTTCAACAATTTTTCACTCCTATCACAACAGTGCCTACATGTGCCAGGACACGAGAGCGCCCACTGTTACTATTATCCTGGACACGAGAGAGAATCTAACGCGAGAGGCATGACTCTACATGTTTGACATTTTAGTATCAATGAATGATGGCAACTACATAAAATTTATTAGAAAAATATTGAAAGTTAGAAATGTTATATACTGCTTCATAAAAAAGTATGATGTATGATTGCGAAAATCAGTCTGATATTAAGAAAACAAGATTTTCGAAGTCCGATTGTATCATATCATTGGTTTTGAAAATGGCGGTTTTCCTTTTATTTCATACTCTAGGTGTTTCCATCTGACCATGTCAAATCGTCACTACGGACGATTTATGATACTAACGTGATGTCTTTCGCGGATGGTAATATGGGAGCTATCAATGGAATGAGACCCAGTGGAAAGAAAGATCTGTCCAGCGTGCAGTCTGATGAATTCTGGGTAGGGACCACATATGGTTTGGCTGCCACCATGATACAGGAGGTATGTTTAGTGAACGTGTAATTTCTATACGGTCCCCTCCATCAAATAAGCTAACTTGTATTTTGCTGTGAACTGCATAGGTTTTGAACCCTGTGTCAAGAAATAATCCTTTTAAACAATGGTTGTTGAAAAGGAATTATTTGCTTTTAAATAAATAGCTTGCGTGGCGTTTGATATTTTTGTCAATCTGATAGTCAAATCACATTCAGTCTGGCAGAGATAGAGGTAATCAGCATGGCTGTTATCCTTTCTTTCATCAATAAGCCACATCGTAATTCCAGAAGTACCGCATGTTAC
Organism: Hanleya hanleyi; assembly: GCA_036873755.1. Classification (NCBI taxonomy): domain Eukaryota; kingdom Metazoa; phylum Mollusca; class Polyplacophora; order Lepidopleurida; family Hanleyidae; genus Hanleya; species Hanleya hanleyi. The sequence goes on from JAVTVY010022960.1 coordinate 64,672, forward strand.
CTCATATTCATGCCAGTCGCGAGACTGGAGGGCAGGTTCACGCACATGCGTTTTTCACGAGAGTCGAGAATGCCAGGGTATTTTGTCTGAGCGCTGGTTCAACAATTCAAGAAATTCGCACAAAAAATGTTGTTAGAATAATTTTAGCATTTTGGCGCAAGTAAGCGTCCTGAGATGGCGGTGCTGCTGGCTCTCATGGAAAAACGCATGTGCATGAACCTGGCCTTCAGTCTCGCCCCTGGCATGAATATGCGTTAACATGCGGTACTTCTGGGATTACAATGGGCTTATTGGCGACATCATAGTGGCCACCTTTTTAGCCCACCATCACCAGATGGTGGGCTGTTCAAATCGCTTTTCATCCGTGGTCCGTCGTCCGTCCGTCCGTCCGTCAGTCAGTCAGTCAGTCCGTCAGTCCGTCCGTAAACAATTCCTGTTATCGCAGTAGACAGGTTCCCCTTGGGGTCTAGTTGTGCAAGACACCTTTTCTGGTCCGATTCGAAAATCCAATATGGCCACCAGGCAGCCATCTTGGATTTCCCCATGAAACCTTGTTATCGCGATTTCTCAGGAACTACTGCATGGATCTTTCTCAAATTTGGTACACAGGTTGCCCTTGGGGTCTAGTTGTGCAAGATACCTTTTTTGGTCCGATTCGAAAATCCAATATGGCCACCAGGCAGCCATCTTGGATTTCCCCATGAAATCTTGTTATCGTGATTTCTCAGGAACTACTGCATGGATCTTTCTCAAATTTGGTACACAGGTTCCCCTTGGGGTCTAGTTGTGCAAGATACCTTTTCTGATCCGATTCGAAAAATCCAATATGGCCACCAGGCAGCCATCTTGGATTTCCCCATGAAACCTTGTTATCACGATTTCTCAGGAACTACTGCATGGATCTATCTCAAATTTGGTACACAGGTTCCCCTTTGGGTCTGGTTGTGCAAGATAAATTTTCTTGTCCGATTCGAAAATCCAATATGGCCACCAGGCAGCCATCTTGGATTTCCCCATGAAACTTTGTTATCGTCATTTCTCAGGAAGTACTGCATGGATCTCTCTCAAATTAGGAACACAGGTTTCCCTTGGCGTCTAGTTGTGCAAGATACCTTTTTCGGTCCGAATCGAAAATCCAATATCGCCACAAGGCAGCCATCTTGGATTTCTCCATGAAACCTTGTTATCGCGATTTCTCAGGAACTACTGCATGGATCTTTCTCAAATTTGGTACACAGGTTCCCCTTAGGGTTTCGTTATGCAAGATACCTTTTTCGGTCCGAACCGAAAATCCAATATGGCCACAGGCGGCCATCTCAGATTTCCCCATGAAATTTTGTTATCGTGATTTCTCAGGAAGTACTGCCTGGATCTTTCTCAAATTTGGTACACAGGTTCCCCTTGTGCTCCAGTTGTGCAAGATACCTTTTCTGGTCCGATTCCAAAATCCAATATGTCCATCAGGCGGCCATCTTGGATTTCCCCATGAAACTTTGTTCTTGCGATTTCTCAGGAACTAGTGCATGGATCTTTGTCAAATTTGGTACACAGGTTCTCCTTGTCGTCTAGTTGTGCAAGATACCTTTTCTGGTCAGATTCGAAAATCCAATATGGCCACCAGGCAGCCATCTTGGATTTTCTCATGCAACCTTGTTATCGTGATTTCTCAGGAAGTACTGCATTGATCTCAAATGGTCTCAAATTTGGTACACACGTTCCCCTTAGGGTCTGGTTGTGCAAGATACCTTTTTCGGTCTGAATCGAAAATCCAATATGGCCACAAAGCGACCATCTTGGATTTCCCCATGAAATCTTGTTATCGCGATTTCTCAGGAACTACTGCATGGATCTTTCTCAAATTTGGTATACAGGTTCCCCTTGGGGTCTAATTGTGCAAGATACCTTTTCTCGTCCGATTCGAAAATCCAATATAGCCACCAGACAGCCATCTTGGATTTCCCCATGAAACTTTATCATCATTTCTCAGGAAGTACTGCATGGATGTTTCTCAAATTTCGTACACAGGTTCCCCTTGGGGTCTAGTTGTGCAAGATACCTTTTCTGGTCCGATTCGAAAATCCAATATGGCCACCAGGCAGCCATCTTGAATTTCTGCATGAAACTTTGTCATTTCTCAGGAAGTACTGCATGGATCTTTGTCAAATTTAGTACACAGGTTCCCCTTTTCGTCTAGTTGTGCAAGATACCTTTTCTGGTCCGACTTGAAAATCCAATATGGCCACCAGGTGCCCATCTTGGATTTTCTCATGCAACTTTGTTATCGTGATTTCTCAGGAAGTACTGCAGGGATCTTTCGCAAAGTTGGTACATAGCTTCCTCTTGGGGTCTAGTTGTACAAGATACCTTTTTTGGTCCGATTCGAAAATTCAATATGGCCGCCAGGTGGTCATCTTGAATTTCCCCTTGAAACATTGTTATCGTGAATTCTCAGGAAATATTTCATGGATCTTTCTGAAATTTGGTACACAGGTCCCACATGGGGCCTAGTTGTGCAAGATATCTATTTTGATCCGATTGGAAAATCCAAGTTACACTTCAAATTAATACGGTATTCCCGATTTGTGACGTTGCATCACAAGAGTCGGCGGATCAAACGGTGGGGCATATTCTATATATTGACTATAGAGAATATCCACACCTTCACCTTCCATATCAAGGAGTTCAAATAATTCGGAATTAAAATGTATTTCTTCAAATTTTAAATCAGTTTTCTTTAGTCCATGCAGTTGCAAGTGAACTGCCCCACCCTTTCGTCTGCCAGCGGTTCGGCTACATTAAGGGACTTCACTCTTGTGACTCAACGTCACAACTCGACAACTGTAGACTACTGCATGTTTTGATCCAAGGGAGTTAATCAGGATTCAGGCACTTTCGAAGTTTCAACATTACTGCGCGGACCGGATCCCTTCAGTATTAAGGATTGTACCATCTTACTATTTTCGAGCATGGTACATGTATCTAAAAAGAGGTATCTCAAACTAGCCCAGTAAACAGAACAGAATTAGCATTCGTTCCTAATTATAAAATCTTAAGTATGTTTCATAGCTCATGCCAAAGTGTCAAAGAGATTTGTCTTTGCTTCCAGTACCCAATGATGACAAGTGCAAAAAAAAAAAATAAAAAATAAAAAAAAAATACTACAAAACAAAGACGAAGGATCCTCCGTACATGCACATTTACTTTCAGACTAACTTCGCTCATTTCTCTTGTATTATAACAACCGACATAACTACAGTTTCTAGAAATCTTGAAACCCCTGAAACTTAGATTATATCTTGGTGTTTTTCAGTGTCCCTTTTTCGATCTTTTTCGCTCAGATTCGAAATTCTGTAAACAAAATTACAAATCAATCGTTTGTTATTATGGACAAAAAGATCCTCTTGTCTTTAGCTTACAATTATCGGACAATGGTGGGCGCCAAGATCCTTCAGGATCTCTCGTCTTTCTTGAAAGCAGCATTTTTTGTGATTTCATATTTGGGATCTTCTGCTGGAAATGTTCTGTGATAAAAAGGGAGACAAGCAACTCTGATCATCTCCTATGATTAGCTTCCATGTAATAATTAAATTACTCATAGACAACATTTCAATTAAATCAAACATTTTGAATTTGTAAACATCTTGTAGAGTACGGTAATTTCCCTATTAATTCGCGATGTAGTGATGAAACTCAGCACTCCAAAAATTGGCTACTTTCGAATTATTTGTTGAGCGAATTCTAGAAAAACGCGAGTGTTCGAATTAAATGTCTCGCCGACTTTCACGGAGAATCCAAAATGGCGGACCGCTTCGCCGTGGTCGTAGTGATCGTATTTATTACCGTGTATTAACTTTGATATCTCATCAGTTTCCATAAAATGCCGTGTATGATGTCAGAAAATCTCCTCTACCCTGATAAAGGCGTCTAATTTTATTCGAGGAAGTCGAGCATATTTATCGAGTGACGAGTTCAGCACGATCATACAGATTTTTGAGCTGACGTCCGTAAATTCGCGTCCATAATAACATCGTAAAAGGCCAAAACATTGAACGTATTCCTTCCTTTTTGTTCAGTATTAGCTATGATCTATATTATGAAACCTAACTGACATGGAATTGAATGAATATTCTGGAAATATAAAACTATACACATATTAGAGTATTCCATGTTCGAGTCGTTCGGTATGTCGACGTTGTTGTTGTGAACCCTGAAAATGAACCAACGGCAAATTTGTGTAGGATTGTATCACGAAGTTTTAGACAGATTAGCGGACTGTCATAGACTTTTTGGTCTTCACTATGCATGATTTTACACACACCATCCAGGACTTGAATAAATATCCCGGACCTATGACACGAAATTAATGTTGAATTAACGGCGGATTGTACAAGAGAACCGAGTGTCAGTCGGCAATACACGTTTCGATTGGTTTGTTTCAAGTATGAGAATATCTATTACGGTATCGGTACTGTAACAGTTTACTAAAAGTAAAAGTCGAAGTATGATATCGTTTTGAATATTAATTAAATACTGGTATGTTCTCATCTCCGAAACTTTACCTAATGCCATTTAAATGTTTCTCAAATTTGTTTAGCATATAGAGTAATGGAATGGCGATAGCGATGTTTTGATTCTTAGTGTAAAAATGCGCGGTGTAATTCCAAAGAATTTTTGATTGCTGGAATTTGGGTAAGTTTGTGGGTATTCGTAAGAAATATTTTCATTCACAATAAAATATTTAACAAAACCGGAAAGAGTAAGTCTTTATGATAACTATATTTGAACAAAACAGAGCACATGCAGAGATGATTGTTGTCGGCGCTTCACATCGCAAAATTTGTTTGTGTCCCCTGGTGGGAAAACTGACGTTTGTCAACTGTGTGATTTCCTGTCTATGTTTCATTAAACGATAGATGCAATCAAAGCCAAGATATAACAAGTTTGAATGAGGTATTGTGAAATTTACAGGACGAACAAGGGCCACACATTAACACACAAACCCATACTGCAGCGTTAATTTGAAACCCCTTTGAATTGCCTCTTGCTGGTGAATCGCGCATCCTCACACAGAGCTGAATTTGGGCTTCCGAAGGGACAAGGTATTCCCCAGGCAGTCAATTCAATGTTATTACACACGATCTCATTTGCATATGAATAAGTGTCATTTCCAGTCTGGGTGAAACTTGCATGCTGCACGTGGACTCTCCTATTTCACTATATATTTCATGCTGTTCAGATTCTCTCCACTGGAAACTGCATCTTGTCACCCCTATCCTGACTTTGGATTCTTCCATTTTATGTGGTTTTCTCTGGAGGACAAGCTGTGCTGAATGGGGAAATAGCTGGACAGGCTAAAAATAAACTAAACACTTCATTAGCAAACTATCCCGGTACTCAAAACAATGTAGCCATTGACAATTTAAATATCAAAGGAGACTGCAGCAAATGCCATTCATGTGGAGGCTTGGTGTTTCAGTAGGAAATTGAGGGGCACTGAGGGGGTATACTATTATGTCGTGCGATGTGAACACATCGTTTCAAGTTTGTTTCCTATACAGTGAATCTTAATAATGATAATAATAAAAATACGGCCTCTTCACGAACATGCTATTAGATATTGTATTGTATGTTGAGTAGAATGCAGGACGAGTCAGATCGATCACCGTAATTCTGTAGGTTTGTTTACGGTCAAATATACTTACCACATGGGGTCTGCGTAAATACCTCACCTTGTCGTGTAGATAATAACACGGACGTATGGACTGTTAGGGGGAGGGAGGGGGGAATGGATGTTCTGAAAGAAAAAAGGAAACCCTTTCACCATTGTTTGTGATCTTCCAGGCTTGTCGATACGTTGTCATGCACAAACAAGTGATGCTCGAGAATTGTAGTCCAGATTTTTTATTTTTAGAAATTTTTATTGATCAAAATACTAAAATAAAATCAACGTTAAATGTACATCCTTCCAAAAGGCTTTTCGTGATGGCTCATTTTTGACGTCAAATAATGGTCGTTTGATTGTCCACTTCACCTGAAAATATAACGAATAGCGTACAGCATACCGAAAGGTTAAATCGCATCTTGCTTTCCCCAAACGAAGAATTCAGTTGCTGTGAAGAAATCTGATGCAATTCACCAGCACACACGTTACAACTTGATATCTCCGCGGGAACGTCACCCGACAAAGTTTGAACTCTGCTCCCTTCCAGTGCCTCCTTTGAACACGGCCCAAGTGCCTCCCATACGAATAATACAGGGCAGGTCGGGCAGGTAAATGGGGGACAGCGAGGGGTTTAGCATATACGACGAACAAATATATTAACGTTGAAGATCTCTCAAATTTGTTACTTAAAATAACGTGTGTTTTTCAAATAAAGGAATGCTGGTTTAAAGAAAGATATTTGATATACGAACGCTGGAAACTGAAGAATGATTTAATAGCGGGCTGTGTGCAGACAATCGACCATGTGCGGGGGACTACCGTATATATTTTTCCCGACTGCGGCGAAACGCGATCAAGTTAGGATAAAATTACAGGACTGCGGAGTTAATTGAATCAATTGTTTTCCTTATAGACTGTAAGTAATAGTAATTCAGTCTGATTATATTGTACCATTCCCTGTTGTTTCTCTGCGCTTACAAATAATAGCATACGCCGATATACTATACGAGATTCTAGTAGCCTAACATATTCACTTTACTTTCATCGGCACGAACTCCGTGGCGAAAACGGGAGTGTTCGAATTTATTGTTTCACGGATATTGAAAATGCTCCTGTGTTCGTTTTATTAGGATGGACAAAATCACGACAGCGGAAAAATCGGCCGTTTTCGAATTAAATTTGGAAGGTGAATTAATAGGGAAATTACCGTAAAGCATAAAGCAGATAGTGTACAGTCAGTTTAGAATAATGTGGAATCTTTATTGATAACTCTCACATTGTATTTCAAAGATATAATTTAGTAGGGAAATTAGTATTATCTCAAATTCTCTATATGTTGATGTTGTAGGGTATGATTGAGGAAGGATTCAAGACCGCCTCGGGCCCATACCATGTATGCTACGAGTACATGGGACTGGCCTTCCAGACGCCCGAGGCTTATTTTGAACACAAGACTTTTCGCTCCCTGGGTTACATGAGACCGCTGTGTATCTGGTCCATCCAGTGGGCTCTGGAGAAATGGCAGCCCCATCTACTCCAACTGACCAATCAGACGGAGATTCCAGCCGAGGGGGACGACCTTCCTGTGATCACGCAGATCGATCTGCAGACTGACAAGAGTGGTGATTTCACTAAGGGTCTGAGGACAGTTGATATCACTGTAGAGACTTTATCGGCAGCAGATTGAGATCAGTGTGTGATGTAGGAACAGTTTTCTCAAGATTTGGCTCATCCCAGGCTTATGTGTCCATGTACTTCTTAGTAAAACTTCATGATTGCTTTGCGGGTAAGAGCTTCATGTAAGACCAATTCGATCAGATGTACAGCTTCCAGCATAAGTGATTGTCATGTTTGTTGGTTTCACTATCATTCTATCAAACTTGGAACCTGTGTCTTGTGATAGCTAAACTCAGACTTGCCTGAACCTGTTTTCAACTCCACATGTCCTCTGTGATAATTTCTTTGTGGAGCAACACGTTTTATGGAAATAATCCATTTCATGTCCAACGTAGTTTTTTATTTCATGCTGACCAACTAAAGGGCACCGCCATTAGAATAGATATGTCAGAATTCAGGTAAAATTATGTCGGAGTTGAGAGAGAGTGACGTCCGAGTTGAGTGGAAGCAATGTTGGCGTTGTGTTGGCGAAGGCCATGTGACGCCACCAATGACATAGCATCTGTTATGTCGCATGGAACAAGAAGTACGCCATTGCCCATATAGCCTCGCTTTCGTGTACAAATATGGTGGCGCCCTACAGGCAATATGCACGATGTAAACACATCCCAAATTATCTTGTCAAATGGAATATTTCCATGGAACACCTCTCTGAGCATTTATATAGTGCCAATTCCTGAAGAAGAATGACCTAGATGATGAGACTTCTCCTTCAAGGAGGAATGTTTATAGTATGACCTGTTTAGGCCATTTTGTTATATTTTTGCACCTGTTGATGTATAATTTACATGTTGTGATATGGGATAAGAAGAAGTACTGTGTTGTTTCAAATTGCATTAAGTTTATATTTGACAACACAGTAAAGTATATGTTTAGAGTATAAATACTTTAAATCTGAATATATTTAGCACATGCAGCCCTTGGAATTAAGAAAATTCTGCCACGACAAAAACTCTCAGCAAAGTCGCACCTAGCAGGTTAAATATTTCTGTTGCCAAGTACTTTAGCTGTGGCATTTATCACAATTGCTGAACGCCGTGGCTAATTTAGATGGCTGACATGTTTAGATTTTGAACAAGTGTTATTAAATGTTACATATTTTTGTTTAAGGTTGACCGATACCATTGTTTAGGAAAATTCAACTTTTTATCAACTTCATAAAACCTCTAATGGTTCGATCACAGGAAGTGAAATTTCTCATGTAAAATCATGGGGCGATCAAATTTATTAGAACAGGAAAGTTAAAAAAATAGTCCAAAATTATGCAGATAATCCATTATTTCTTATTAATTTTAATGATTTCAGAGGGTGATAAAATTTGTTATAACCAACCGTCTGAATTTCGTCCACATAATTGGGGCTGATGTTATTTTAATAGGGTGATTTGAATTACTAGACAGATTACATGTACCATAGCCCCATTATTTCAAGGTGGTATTGTTAGGAAATAGAGAATTTTCATTTCTAGAGGTTGATTTATTTTAAATTTCAGTATTTATTCAGTAATAAATGAAAATAGAAATTGTGGGTCACCATACTCATTATAAAAATATGGCAGCCGTATGTAGACTGATCGCCAATACCACTGAATACATAGGGAGATTTGACTTTTTTTCTTGCTTATTAAATCAAGATTTCCTCCGGTCAAACTGTCACCTTTATTCTATATAATACTAAACACATATAGTTATTGTTGAATATGTAATAATATGCTTTTTTGGAAAATAGAAGTGGTATAACAAACAAATTGAACCTTTCCAACTCCTAGCCCAGGAAGGGATGGGGTTTGGGAATCAGGATGAAGGTTGTGACTATTCCTGGAGGTTCATTTTTATGGCATTTTCAAGTTCGTCTTTTTGTTGCGGGGGGGGGGGGTGGGATGTCAATTATTAAAAACGCATCGCTGAAATGTACAGGGCCATATCCAGAGTTTATTTGGGGACACCCTTTCTTGCCTTTTTTGGGGGCGCATTTGTATGTATTTGGGCGCATTTGTATGTAAAAAACATTAAAATTGGCTGTAAAGTTTGGGCACCCATACCAATTAACAGGTATAAGAATGGCTCTGGATATGGCCCTGATGTAATACCTGGAATTTTATGTAGACATCACATGTGGGTAACTTATAAATGGTAATTCCTGTGATGAAATTATTTCAGCATTAACCATACTTAGTGTAGAAACCTCCATACCCTACTTCCTCATGTTCATCGAAATTCACTTGATCCATGAAACGTTTTCCCAAACTGCCTGGGAAGTCCATCTTCATAAACAAGTCAACTTATCCATTCCTTGTCGATATATCAGCCCACTGGCTCTATTCAAATCAGTTTATAAACAACGTTAACCTCCAATCCATTTGAATTTCAAAATGTGAGGTATGCATTCGCCTCTTTCTCATGTGTCTGCTGGGTGAGTTCCGGTCGTTTGGTGTTGTAATATTTGCATGGAGCACACTAGTTTTTCGTTGACAGCATCTGTTCCATACGAGTGAAAATTATACAAGATGTCTTGCTTCAAAGCTAATGCACTTCTGAAATATTATCTACCAGAATGAAACTGCAAAACTTCATTTCAAAGAAAATCATCATTTATTTCAATGTTATTTCTCGCGACCGTCGAAACTCCCGCAGGTTACGTTACATATGCCGTCGGCCGGAACTCGCTCAAAATGTACCACATGACCAGCACTTGTGCATCTCTCGAATGGATTGTTGAATGGCTGTCCTATGTATCTGGCCACCCCTACTGCCATATTATGAGGAATGATGTAGCTATGGAGGTACCGACACACAGTTGTTGGGTATGTTCTGATTGGTTCGTCTCCAATTTACACCTCGGATTCGAATGCTTTCGGTGGTCTCATCAAGGTTAATTTGAAGTGTGAACGGAGAAGTGGACTGTGTATGAAGATGGGGGCGTCGAGATCAATTTTCATCGTTGTTGTTTAGCACTACTTTTGTATTTAGTTGAGAAGCAATGCAAAACCTATTATCCTACTATGCATCACTTGTTAATACACGATTTGCCGGTTTAGCGATCGTCACGCACAAGGACACGCAGTTGGGCGAAGACGCAGGCTGTACTCCATAAGACCCTAGGTTAAACAACGGGAGAAATAAGCAAAAATGTTGTTTATTTGAAAACTACTGGAAAGAAATATTTATTACTCGGTGAGATAATGTGAACAAATAATACAGGTTTGGTATATAACAATTTTATTTGATATATTTCCTTCTGTTATTCTTATAATCAGCATTATTGCTCATTTCTCCCATTGTTTAACAGGGCGTGAATTTACCATAAAACTTTGCCAGACCATCGGGCTGGTATATTTCATTATACAATGCTGAAATTCTTTAATTATAACCAGCCAGTCGGGCTGGTTAGCTAGCTTTAGAACTAAATTCGACCAGACAAGTTCTTAATTCACCAGCCACGGGCTGTCAGGCTTGTGGCAATTTCGAGCCCTGTTTAACCTGGGCTGTTATGGAAAACATGCCCGGTTTACGGCATGCGTTTTTACCGGACTCTGTGTGCTGGTGCATGTCGATTGATGACAACGACTAAACGGGCGCATGGTATATTGAATCGTTACATACTTGAGAGAAACTTAAAAGGCCATTTTAAACAAATTCTGTATATCTATATCTATATATAGTTTTATATCTTTTTGTGTACCTCACACACTGGATGTAAAGGTGGATGAAACCAAAGGCCTGTTACGCATCTTGATCAGATATATTTTGTGATACTTTCCCGGATTTCTGACCAAAAATATACATGTAATTGACGAAGCAGCAGCTGAAATGCTTGAGATAAGTTTTTGAATTTTATTGACTAATATTAAGATAAGATATTGTACAGTACTCGTTTCGAGTAACTTTTTTGCTGTTCCTTTTGCTTTTTGAACTATCAGATGCTGATTTAGAGATGTGACAGATTTTATGTCAACAGAACGTCCAGCCATGGATCATTTCTGGAATTGTTTCCATTGCAAAGTTTTCATGTATTATTTGTCTGTTCTCAGAAGCTTGTGTGATTCAACCAACACCTTTGTAAAGGGAAGTAACTCATTGCAACAGACTGTGTGACAGAGTTGGACACGTTGGACATGGAGTCTCCCGACACAATTATCTCCCTTCATGACAAACTGATACTGGTACATGTATTCAGATGTGTAAAAGTTGGAAGATTTGAGGGCAATAACTCTTGTTAAGTAATCTGTACCGATGATTCTCACAGCAAAAGGTTGAGTCGAACCTCACCAGTCTATGTTCGAGCCCAGCTGGTCCATGTGTGAAAGTTTGTTAGTTACTTGCTGAAGGGCGGTGGTTCTCTCCGGGTACTCCGGCTTCCTACACCAATCAAACTGACTGTCACCATATGAGTGAAACAAACTTGAGCGTGACATTGAGCCAAATTCCATCCTCCTCCCTCGTCTATGTTGTGATGGCGATACCATGAATAGATGGAGTTAAATTACTCGATCACTGTTTTGTATGTAATTATACCTAAAATAAGCTACACGAGTTTTGATTGGTTCATTGTCCGTGCATTTAATGTAAACTTCCCTGAACAGATCGACATCTCATGCCTGCCAGGAACAGCGGCGATTTTGCCTCCCGTTGCCGCTAGCCGTATTATCCTGGCACCACGTGGTGGCAAGCTCTAGCATCATGGCCCTGAAGAAACATGGTGGTGAGTTCGAGCGACAGGTTTGCATACTGATTTTTCACATGCTGGAATTGGATTTGATCATGATATTTATTGGGAATATGCAGTGTAATTAAACAGATATACCTTGCTAACACTTAAAAAATTCATCAGGTCAGGATTATCTCAAATTCACCCTCGAAACATGCATATCTGTATAATATTTTCTTCGCATTTATACATGTGTATATGTATGGTAAAAAGCTCAAATACTGTTCTTTGATGTTTTATTCAAGTTTTTTGGCCTTGACTGTAACCTGGTGTACCGGAGATTGGTGTGACATGAATCGGTCATCACTTAAATGATGACCTGACTCGGTCATCGCTGAAATGATGGTGCAGTGTTACATGAAGGTCAACAGCAGTCGGCATGTGTATCCTTCTGAGCTACTTTTCTTATTCTCGCAAAATAGAGAATTTACACTTCTGATTATTGCTGTATTATGGTGTATGATGAGAGAATTTTTTTTTTTTTTGCAAACAGTATACAACATACTTTTTTATACGCCCGTTGTAAGATGAGGGGCGTTTAGTGATTTCTGTTCGATGATCAGCTAGCTTTTGCTTGTCATTGCGATTTATCCAGTTCCAGGTCACGGATTGATACCAAACTTTGGATATACCTCACCCATGGATCAGAGAGGAACCCTATTCATTTCGAGGTCAAACGGTCAAGGTTACTGCAGTCGAATAATTTTTCGTAAATCATTGATAGTTATGTTTATGCCAGGAGTACAATTCAGAGATGTTGATTGTGATGGCAAAGAAGAAGCCAATTGATTTTGCTGTTTTACCCCTCGACCAAGTTTGACCGAAGGGTATTGTCTGCTTGATCTGTCCGTCTGTCAACCTTGATTGTTACCACAAAATCTCTTGAAAGATTATTTTCTAAATTCAAACATATGCAACTCTTCGATGGGTAAGAAGCCTAATGAATATGAGTGAACTTGACCTATTTTATCTTGGTCAAATTTGAGTATTAGAGATAACTTTTGAAAGTTTACATCTAGGCTCCCCAAATTCGTACTGCATATCCAACTGGTGATTGACGAGAAGTCTTTTCAAGGTGACTGGCCGAGACAGGTTTTATAAAGGTCACGTTTTATAAAGGTCGAATTCTAGTTATTGCAGTATCTCTAACGATCATGGTTCTGCTCTTCAAATTTACACCACAGTACATTTGGAACTGGTGGTAATTAGAAGCCTGTTCGATTTGACCGACCTTTACCTATTTCATCAAGGTCAAATTCTAGTTAATACAATACAAAAAGGGTTATAGTTAGGTGTGCACGGGTGTTTTTTGATGCCCATAAGTCTCTTGTTAACTTGATGCTGTGATACGTAATATTTTCGAGCTATCGATGAATGACTGATGCACAAAGTAACAGTATGGCAGTTCAAGAATTGAAGCTTTCTATGGCACTACTTGTTGATATATTACGTTTAATGATGTGTTGTGGGAGGGTGTCTATAAAACGGACAAAAAAATGTGCTATTCTAAGCAGTATTGTCTAGAATTGCAGAAAATCACATTTTTACTGGTACAGTGAAACCGATGAATACCGACAGCTGGGTAAACCGATCAACCGGTAAATACCGACATAATCCATGGTACGAATATTTAAATTAAAATTATTTTGAACCTTGTTAAATCATAACCCTGTCAAAACCAACATAATATTATGGTACCAAGCACAGTCGGTATACACAGCATTCACTGTATACAGGTTAGGGCGATCCCGCTCTCTAAAATGAAGGCAAAAAAGGTCGTTTTTGCTCAATAACTTTTGATTTCTTCTTAAGCAATGCATCAAAATTTCAGGTGCATTGATTTAGCTATTGTTCCATGTCATAAAATTAATTTGGCACGTGACGAATCAGGCAATGTGGTTTAAACAGCGCGAAAGATGTTTGGCCTATTATTATGCAAATTAGATGACAATTTACTTTTTTACTACCATTTAATGCGGATAGATGTCTGTATGCGCCTCAAGAGGATTTTGCTGAATTCATTTTGTGAACTGATTTATTGAGCGAAAACGGCCATTTTTAACTCCATTTTTGAGAGCAGGATTCCCCTAACCTGGTATATGGACCCCACCCAAGCTCAACAATGGTCTTTCCTTTATCACTCAATAATGTAATAAAGATTGTCTGAACTACCTTGGACAAAATCTTCATATTCTTTCTGCCTCCAAATGCATTTCTTTTCTTTATGCCCCCTCCCCTTTGGTATACCAGGGTGTATGGTCAATGTTGATCGATTAATTTTCTCTATGTGATGAGTCTAACTGACAAGTGTGACTCGCCATGTGCTCATATGATAGTTATACTATCGGTGTAGGACGGAAATACTGCTGAACACGACGTTAAACCCCAACTCACTCGCTCCTTCCTGAGCATGTAGGAGTTTCAGGAATGGTAACTTTCCATAAAACACAAATATTAAATTTATTATTCCCCGCCAGGCACTGTTCAGGGGATATAGAATCAATGTCTGTCCATGCATTTTCTTGTTAGCACCATTTTCTTGTCAGCACAATAATTTGAGTGAATTGAATCAAGATACATGTATATTTGAGAAATAGCACTCGGGCAGTTGATTTTGAGGTCACTAGGTCAGTTTATTAAATTTTACTGCATTGTGACCGGTCGACTATCAAAGGTAGTCTCAGTTCTCCCCTAGGGAGTGAGTTTGTAGAGTCGTCTCCCCTAGTTCTGTAAGATAAGTCATCTGAATTTGAACTGTGTCAAAAAGAGCCCCATTCTTTTAATAATGTAACCGTCTTTACCAGGGTGAGGGCTCCTCTTCCTCATGTTCATGAAATGTTCGGCTAATCATATTGGTTCGTTTTAAGTGCAGGTAATAATATCGAGTCGTTTTGTGTCTACTAGTAGGACATTCTGAAAGCATCATGCCTAAATCCAAAATGGCAGCCATGGTTCACTTTTTACTGATACTTAATTTATTTTGTCTTCTTTTTTTTGTCTCCTCCAACTAATGTTAGATAACCATAAACGTTCAATATTTAGTTAGATCATGCAGCTTTCACTTACGAAATGAAACGTTAGAGATTTCTGCCAGGAAGTGGACTGCTGTGCAGTGATGCATGTCTAGAATCTGTCCATTGTTATGGCGTTGATGTTGGGCAGACCCATTTGAATGAACAATTAAATACAACAAACTAAAAACCATTTTAAACAGGATGAAATGAGACCATGGTTTGGTGTTTATTATGACCACTGTATGCAAAATACAAGTATTACGATTCAATAGGTTTCAAAAATGAAACAAATCTAAGACATAATTGGATTTCTTTCACTGAAGACCACAGTGAGATCTTCAGAAGCAACAATAAATAATGAGTGAAAATACGGAATAAAAACACTTCCGGTGGAATGGCAGCAACTGAGAGAATTCCAGTGTTTTCCATTGGTCGGATCATCCGAACAATGAAATTTAACACAATGAGTTCATGCACACGGGTCCGCCAATCAATCGGTTTTGAAAAACTAATTGATACTTTCAAATTAGCTCAGTTCATTTAGCAGTTAAGAAATATATTATCACCACCCGAACTGAGGGGAAAAAAATGAAAGGCTACAAATTCTACAATTTGTGATACGTTTCATAAAGGTCCTCCATCAACCTTGGATGATCAACAGTCATGAATAGTAATGATATGGAATAAGACAAATTGAAAACGACCGATAAAATTTTTAGTAGAACATTATCCTAGGATCACAGTTGCAGCTCACAACCCTTCAAACACAGCACGTGATGAAACACTTTTATACTAGTCGCCATGACGATAAAACCCGTGACCATCATGATGCACTGTTTTTGTTTTTTTTGGTGAGTCGCCATGACGATACACCTTTGTACCGGTTGTCATGCTGAAACACTGTTTTATACCGGTCACCGTGACCATAACCTTGGTGATACTGTTTTTATGTGGGTAACCATGACGATACACCTTTGTACTGGTTGCCGTGATGATACGGTTTCATATCAGTCACCATGACGATACACCTTTACACCAGTTGCCATGACGATAAACTTTTATACCAGTCACCGTGACGATGGCGATAAACTGTTTTTTATGTGTGTCACCATGACAATACACCTTCATACCAGTACTCTGTATGATACACCTTTAACGTTCGTCATGATAAATAACACTTTATACAGATCACCATGACGACACGTACTCCTTTATACCAGTCCCTATCACGATATACCTTTGTACCCGATCAGCACGACTGCTGCGGGTAATCCAAAAATTAATTACCACATCTCTCAACCTCGGCCTCAAATATAACAAATAATTTCTTAATTTAATAACACTCTTCAGTCCTCGTTTTGCTGAGCGAAGGGGAAAAATGGACAAAACATTATCGTCGTAATATAACATTTAATTCTCATCAACACAGATTTTTTCCCAGTATACTTCCAGTAATCTTCTGCTCGCCTGTAAAAATCTTCAGATACAGCTAGTTTATGCAAGACTATGATTAAATGAATATGTAACAATTTTAAGCAGCAGAACCAACTTTCTTGATCTGTGTATTTGACAATAAATTTGACTCCACTCAATAAAAACTTAATTTCATGTATCACTTAGGTTTTTTTTTTTCAAAGCTCAAAGAAATACAACCAAATCTCTCACTTCTTTTTTTTAACAGGCATGTCCGATAAACAGGAAATGCAGTTTTGCTGTTATGAATTATCAGACACTAGTTTTATGGTAAGCCCTCTAATAATTCAATCATAGGAGTGAAATTTCCCACCGTAAATCTGGGGTGATCAAATTTATTAGAAAAAGAAGTTGACAAAATGGTCTAAAATCAACCAGATAATTCATTATTTCTTTGTTATTTCAGAGATAGTCCGAGCTTCCTATGACCCTTCACGCCAGACAACGGATAATTTCGAAGAGATTTTCGTTCCTCATCTATTACAGTATCAACAAATTTACTTTCATTTCATTTGTTCAACGAAACCACAACTGACCCAATTTATCATCTGGAATGAGGTAGAAGTTAAAAGCGCTAAAACTTGTGAAGAATGTCACTGTGACGGATCTTGTTAAATTTGGGCTGACAATGAAGGGAAATTACATGTATTCGTCAATAAATATATGCGAGTGTTGTAGAATGGTCGAATATATTTTGAAAAATAATTTTTACTGGAATGAGGTAGCGCGACCCCGTGGTCGCTCCCATTGTGCATTTTTTGTATGGGAGAGAACTCTGACCCTAGCCAGACAATCTCTCAGAAATTATCCGTCATCTGGCGTGAAGGGTCAAAAGAAGCTCAGGCTATTTTAGGGAGTGATCAAATTTATTAGAACAGTCGATTGAATTGGGGGAGATTGAATTTGGATAGGGGGATTGAATTATTAGAGAATACCATAGCCATGTTAGTATAGGGAACCAGTGCTTGAGGTTACGTTGAATTTTGACTCGACATGTTCGAGTTACAAATATGAATGTACGAAGCTTTAACTGGGCATCACATCGGAAACATTTATCAACACACGAGAATTAGCAGCACTTTTACAATTGAACAATGATAAGAAGCATATTTGACTAGATGTCTGAATAACAAACCCACCCACAAGCTGACATGCAGGCGCAACAAGAATATAAATATACATTTTACATAACAAGGCTGCTTGGTGGGCTCAGATAATTAACACATCGTATTCGTTTTCCGTAACTCTTCAACATTCGATATATAAACATGCACACATGCTTAACTAAAACAATAGTTTTGTGTGTGGTATAAGCAAGTGAATAATAATAAATGAACCGGGTTACAGTAGACCAGAGGTAAGTCTGAATGGGAAGTGCAATTGTTGACCCTTTTTGTCGACGAGACTGAAAATAAAATGCGAGAATGCGAATTCGTATAAGGTTAGTTTGAACGAGGCTGACCAACTTGGTAACGAAAACATTAACGGCTTCAATGATCAAGCTAGACTTCCATGCAGTGACTAGCACAAATAGAAATGAGGGATTGAGAACACACACACATCAATCTGCTTAGGAGGTGTCAGTATGGCAAATGTTGGCTTTAATACCTCCATCACTTGAAAGAGATATACAGCACTGTTTGTGATTGGTTGAAATATTTTTGCAGACAAAGGAGACTGACCAACCCTAACCCAAAGATATCGGGGAGACCGAAGTCTTGACATCTTTGTATGACACCTGCCGAGCCGCTCACAGCTCTGGTTTGCTTCTTGTAAGAGAGATGCGCGGTGATTTTCGTTGCATGGCTGACAAGTCTACCAGAGCTGTTCGACAAGTTTCATGATGAAATGCTACTGGATAAATACACATGTAAGATGCATGACATAAATAAAATGTAAACAGCGCATGTTCTCCTTTGATCCATGAGAAAATGTATTGGTTACTTGGTCAGGTTTATGTAATCACACACTGATCCTTTTCGCTCAGCTCACTATACTTGTTGTATATTGTTAAACTAAATTTCCAACAATCAAACAACAGCGCATACATTTAGCAAACTATTCTTGCAGCATAACATAAATTATTTGATAAATGTTTAAAGTCATAAAACAATATAGTTAGAAGTATACATATCACAGACTCCAAGTATCCAAGTATATATTGTGGTATACAATATGAAGTATAGAGAATGACATTCAGAACAACTAAAAAAATATCAGCAACCAGACCATCTGCATTTCGTTTAAATGAAGCACTTCAAGATGTTTGCAAAGTGAGTGTTGTTGTTGTTTCAGAGTATTTTGGAAAGTGCTGAAAAGCACATGCCAGAAAATAATGACACTGTCTGTGCAATGCAATTCCTGGACAATTCCTTAAAACACTAAACGTGCAATCATGTAACTAAAAAATAAAGTGAAAACCTTATCGGCTAAATATAAGGTGGTGTCACGTTCAGTCAATCTAAATTATAAGCCAAATAAAAGAAGCTCCTGAAAAATATAGAAAAAGGAAAGGTTGCCATTCAATTTATCTTTTTTTACTCGTACATAAAAGGAACGACAATTAATTTGGGAAATTATTTAACATTTCAACGTCGACTATTCGTCTAAAAATGAACAGCCCTTATCAATATTTGTATAGTAACCGTTCTTTCTCTGTACTTTGCAGAAGCTTAATTATTCCATATTGTGGAAAAGTCGAATTTACTTAAATTGACTTTATTCTTGTGTTAGATACTTGCACATTCAATATTTAACGTTTACACAAGCCCATCAACTATTAATTGCAGTGCACATGCAATGCCATTAATAGGCATACCGGTATGCTTTTCAGCAATTTCCAAAATACTCTTAAGTCTAACAACAACAATACTCACTACACTAACATCTTAGGAGAATCTATTTTAGCTGACTAGGATAATTCCATCTGTAGGATGATCCCTATCTGCAGGATGAACCCTCGTTCAAATATACGGACTAGGATAATTCCATCTGTAGGATGAACCCTCGTTTGAACATGTTGACTAGGATAATTCCATCTGCAGGATGAATCCTCGTTCAAATATATGGACTAGGATAATTCCATCTGTAGGATGAACCCTCGTTCAAACATGCTGACTAGGATAATTCCATCTGCAGGATGAACCCTCGTTTGAACATGTTGACTAGGATAATTCCATCTGCAGGATGAACCCTCGTTCAAATATATGGACTAGGATAAACCCTCGTTCAAACATACTGACTAGGATAATTCCATCTGCAGGATGAACCCTCATTTGAACATGTTGACTAGGATAATTCCATCTGCAGGATGAACCCTCGTTCAAATATACGGACTAGGATAATTCCATCTGTAGGATGAACCCTTGTTTAAACATGTTGACTAGGATAATTCCATCTGCAGGATGAATCCTCGTTCAAATATACGGACTAGGATAATTCCATCTGTAGGATGAACATGTTGACTAGGATAATTCCATCTGCAGGATGAACCCTCGTTTGAACATGTTGACTAGGATAATTCCATCTGCCGGATGAATCCTCGTTCAAATATACGGACTAGGATAATTCCATCTGCAGGATGAACCCTTGTTCAAATATGCGGACTAGGATAATTCCATTTGTAGGATGAACCCTCGTTTGAACATGCCGACTAGGATAATTCCATCTACAGGATGAACCCTCGTTTGAACATGCTGACTAGGATAATTCCATCTGTAGGATGAACCCTTGTTCAAACATGCGGACTAGGATAATTCCATCTGTAGGATGAACCCTTGTTCAAACATGCCGACTAGCTAGGATAATTCCATCTGTAGGATGAACCCTCGTTTGAACATGCTGACTAGGATAATTCCATCTGTAGGATGAACCTTTGTTCAAATATGCGGACTAGGATAATTCCATTTGTAGGATGAACCCTCGTTTGAACATGCTGACTAGGATAATTCCATCTACAGGATGAACCCTCGTTTGAACATGCTGACTAGGATAATTCCATCTGTAGGATGAACCCTTGTTCAAATATGCGGACTAGGATAATTCCATCTGTAGGATGAACCTTTGTTCAAACATGCTGACTAAGATAATTCCATCTGTAGGATGAACCCTTGTTCAAACATGCTGACTAAGATAATTCCATCTGTAGGATGAACCCTTGTTCAAATATGCGGACTAGGATAATTCCATCTGTAGGATGAACCCTTGTTCAAATATGCGGACTAGGATAATTCCATCTGTAGGATGAACCCTTGTTCAAACATGCTGACTAGGATAATTCCATCTGTAGGATGAACCCTTGTTCAAACATGCTGCCTAGGATAATTCCATCTGTAGGATGAACCCTCGTTCAAATATACGGACTAGGATAATTCCATCTGCAGGATGAACCCTCGTTCAAATATAAGGACTAGGATAATTCCATCTGATAGATGAACCCTCGTTTTAACATGCCGACTAGGATAATTCCATCTGGAGGATGAACCCTCGTTTTAACATGCCGACTAGGATAATTCCATCTGTAGGATGAACCCTTGTTCAAATATACGGACTAGGATAATTCCATCTGTAGGATGAACCCTTGTTCAAACATACAGACTAGGATAATTCCATCTGTAGGATGAACCCTTGTTCAAACATACAGACTAGGATAATTCCATCTGTAGGATGAACCCTTGTTCAAACATGCTGACTAGGATAATTTCATCTGCAGGATGAACCCTCGTTCAAATATACAGACTAGGATAATTCCATCTGTAGGATGAACCCATGTTCAAACGTGCTGACTAGGATAATTCCATCTGTAGGATGAACCCTTGTTCAAACATACTGACTAGGATAATTCCATCTGCAGGATGAACCCTCGTTCAAATATACGGACTAGGATAATTCCATCTGTAGGATGAACCCTTGTTCAAACATGCTGACTAGGATAATTCCATCTGTAGGATGAACCCTTGTTCAAACATGCTGACTAGGATAATTCCACTGTAGGATGAACCCTTGTTCAAACATGCGGACTAGGATAATTCCATCTGTAGGATGAATCCTTGTTCAAACATGCGGACTAGGATAATTCCAACTGTAGGATGAACCCTTGTTCAAACTTGCTGACTAGGATAATTCCATCTGTAGGATGAACCCTTGTTCAAACATGCTGACTAGGATAATTCCATCTGTAGGATGAACCCTTGTTCAAATATGCTGACTAGGATAATTCCATCTGTAGGATGAACCCTTGTTCAAACATGCTGACTAGGATAATTCCATCTGTAGGATGAACCCTTGTTCAAATATGCTGACTAGGATAATTCCATCTGTAGGATGAACCCTTGTTCAAACATGCTGACTAGGATAATTCCATCTGTAGGATGAACCCTTGTTCAAACATGCTGACTAGGATAATTCCATCTGTAGGATGAACCCTTGTTCAAACATGCTGACTAGGATAATTCCATCTGCAGGATGAACCCTTGTTCAAACATGCTGACTAGGATAATTCCATCTGTAGGATGAACCCTTGTTCAAACATGCGGACTAGGATAATTCCATCTGTAGGATGAATCCTTGTTCAAACATGCGGACTAGGATAATTCCATCTGTAGGATGAACCCTTGTTCAAACATGCTGACTAGGATAATTCCATCTGTAGGATGAACCCTTGTTCAAACATGCTGACTAGGATAATTCCATCTGTAGGATGAACCCTTGTTCAAATATGCTGACTAGGATAATTCCATCTGTAGGATGAACCCTTGTTCAAACATGCTGACTAGGATAATTCCATCTGTAGGATGAACCCTTGTTCAAACATGCCGACTAGGATGATTCCATCAATAGCATAAATCGTTGTTAAAACAGGCGGACTAGGATAATTTCATCTGTACATGGATGATGAACTCGCATTCAAACAACCCGACTACGATAATAATATTTCAGCACTGGCATGTACATAATGAATGAGAAACTGCATGTTGCTCCTTCAAATAGGTCAAATAGACATAGGATGGGTATGGAATTAAAGCAGAAATTGTGCAGCGTAGTTAATAATTGGCCCCTCCATACAACTAACCAGCTGGAGATCAATCACATAGTGCTCAGCTAATGTATTACACCACTATATCCATGGTTTGCTATTCCACCCCCCCAAAAATGTCTTATCACTGCCCATCCCAAGCATAACTTTAGGAAATCCGTCAAGTAAGTCACTGTGAATTTACATCACAAAAAAAAAATAAACAGCCTAGTGTGTGATTCACTTTGTTCCAGTCTGCCTGTCATCTTCACCACCATTAAAACATGTTACACAACAGAATAATCCAGACCTATCAATTTTTTATTTTGTCAAATGAGCATGATTGGAGTAAATCGGCCCGGGAATAAGAGCCCCCCAAAACATGGGAAATTCTAGGCCTTTCATATTTCATCATTCATGAAACTATAAGGCCACAAAGAGTTAATAATTGGTTTTCAGGCAATCAGTTTTCAAGAAGTGGTGAGGGAGGCTGTTTTTTATTTATATATTCTCATTTATTCTACTAACTACAATTCTATCTTGAAATTGTATAGCTTTGCAATGACCCACCTCTAGCAGTAAAGCAATAGGGAAAAAGGTAAATAACGTAGAAGGAAATCAAGGTAGGCTAAGTTTCGAGAGATAGGGTGGGGTTCAGTTCACTGTGGGTGGGGACTACACCAAGGGTAACTAGTGCATGTGTCCCATATGTTTCTTTAGCATGCTCAGACAATTTTAGTCCACGGGAGTGGGGGAGAGTTACTTCAACCTGCCCACATGGCCCAGTGACAGATTTTAACCAGACTGTCATCAGACAGATGGAGATTGCATTACACAGGTTCCAATAGCTAATGCTTTCCAACCAAGAATTGCTCATGTGGGGGGGGGGGGGGGCTAATGCATTCCAGCCAAGAATTGCCTGCCATCCTACCTGACCACCTATTACTGAACAATAGAATCTTACATGAAAGACCAATCACCAGGCCTCCGTCACGTCACTACTGAAAATACTCAAGTTCTGTCCCAGATATAGCTAAACACAATATCAGTCATTCATTCCTCTTGATTTACATTGTACATGAGCAATTAAGTTAAAGCCAAATTGCCAACCAGTTAAATGTGTTAAACTGGCTTTTCGTTGAAATCAGAAACTAAATTAGAGTGACGGACATCACCCGATCTGTTATCAAAAACTATATGGTAGTGAAAAGAAAATACTGGTATCGAAGCCTTGTCACGTTTTGGTCCAATCAGGATAATGATATGTAAAAACATGAATATACTAGAATATAACAGTGTATGATGAAAGATACACAAAAGATTTTAAAAAACATATAGTACAGAAGAACAGTGTAAAATAAATTATGTAAATTTAATATAATAATAAGTTTGGAGCATGAAGATGTGTAAACAACTCAAACAACATATATGTAACTTTTTTCGATTTTTAGTCACAGTTCAGCAGGTGAGCATCAATCAATCTCCTAAAAAAATGGTTCAGCCGAGCAACCAACCAC
>JAVTVY010022964.1:0-99751 GCA_036873755.1 Hanleya hanleyi
CCTTTGATGACTTCACAGCTGTTTTTTTTTCTTCAAGAAAGCCTATTTATGTTCGTAAACTTTCCATTTTTTCATCATAGAAATATTTGGCTGGTTCTATTTCGTTAATTGTTTCTGCGTTTCGTAACGTCTAATTCTGGTTAACCGAGGGCTGTTTGAATTTAATGTTTCGCATGTCCATGGTGTTCAAATGAACAGGCACAATCACAGCGCGTACTGAGATTCATACTCTGGCAAACGACCTGGAAGTTCATCTGGATAGAGAATAATAAATAAATTTATGTCTTTCTGTCACTGTTGAAAACCTTTGACCGCTTCTCTCTTGTAGGAAACCATCTTGTGGTTTTATTATGTTTATTTCATACACATATGTTTGGAATTCGTGCTAAATGTTATACGAAATAGGTCTTCCGATTACTAAGGCGAACATTTTTTTATGGTCGACGACTGAATATTGAATGTCGTATCTGACGCTCGCTTCTCCCTTCATCCTCCATCCATCTAGATAGTCTATCTAGATAGTGTTGTAGCCCAGAGCACATGAATGCCCAATATATGTTTAACCCTACCTGGTCGGTGGGGGGGGGCGAAATGGCTCCCCTACCAAACTTTCTGTACTATCTCCGGAATGACAGAAAATGCAGAGCTGAAACTCCTTGACTTTATAGTTTATCATATTGGGGTCATTTTTAGCCTATTTACATAACCCCCCGAACAGAGGATCATGGGTAAATTCAAGATGGCGACCACGCGGGGTAACAGAAAAGTGACGTTTTTGTCATATTTCTTCAAAATTTCTGCTTTTCCGTGAAGAAAAGTGGGCAAAAAACTATTTTATTTCACATCGCATTAATATTCACTAATTTATCATGCAGTTTTTGCGGGGAAATTGCATAAATAAAAAATTCGGAAAATCAGACCGAAAAATCGACTCAAAAATGCCGTTTTGGAAAATGACGTCACTGTGACGTCATCAAAGCGGCCATCTTGATTTTTTTTACATTTTCCGATAGATCTTGACCCAAAGGAATAGTGTGGTAAGTTTCAGCTCCCTAGCTCAGGGGGTAAGAAAAATAATTGGGGGGGGGGGGGGCATTTCGCCTCTTCCCCAGGCCAGGATACGTCCCAAAAATTCCAGGTCAGATAGGGTTAACCTAGATCCAAATTCATCAACCCAAAATTCAAAATTAATCATATCTCTAGCGTAGAGTGTTTTAGAATCTCCTCTGAGGCCGAATAAAAGAAATTTCTAGTTTCACAGGCACCGTCGCGTCACTATTTTGTTGCCTCGTCAACCCATTTTACAGCAAAAAAGGCAAATAACGCTCTTGAACATTGCGACAAAGGGTTGTTTGCTGTTTTGTTTTATTTGCAAATGGCAGATACTCTTAAGTAACTCAAAGATAATCGTTGATCTCATGCAAACTGCTTCGTTTTGCTTTGAAAGATGGATATATTTGGTCTGGACAAAAAGCTTCCCTCCCTTCATCAGTTTTATTTTCAAAAGAGTGCCGGTGAAGCTAGAGATTATTTTTATTTAGCTTAATTATGTATTTATTTCCTCCAGCTCAAACTCTTTTTCATCGTTCTGGTTCAATTTGTTTGATGCTCTCCTTACTTTCATTAGTATCATGTCTCGAAAAAGTTGATTGCCTCATTCAGTTCCATTTCAGATTTAGCTCTGAGTTATCTCTTGGACATTTCTTCATTGCGTTATACTTCAATAGATGTTTGGTGATATTGTTTAATATGCCGAAACAGCGGACAGGCCTACCTGCTAGTAACTCCGGATAAATCAGCATCTCAGAACATGCTAAAGACTGCTCCACTTATCTCGACAGGTGCTCTCGTTGACTAATATGATATTCATTTCCAAGGCGGCTACCTTGACTATCAGCGGTCTCCCCCCGCACTAATGTAGATTATTGTTTATACTATAACGAGACTGGGAAAACTTATTCCCACAACACCATGCCCTTGTTTCTTTTTGGGAAGGGCATATCTGTAGCGGACGGCAAATTCCGAAAATCCCATGTGTAACATGCACTCTCAAGTATAAGCAGTGCCCCATAAACGATAACGAACATTACCTAAAAGGTTCTCCGCTATAACCCCACTGATCACAGTTATAAAATAAGTCCACACACCACATGCCAGCCAACCGACATAAAACTCAACAAACACCGCATCATTATTCAATACCCACGCCCTCTATCGTGTATCACAGATTTTCTGTCAAGACCGTTCATCCTTTTTTCAACATCAAGCCACCAGAAGAAAACGACACGAAACATTCTAACTGTACTAGAGAAAAAAGCTCACGACCGTAATACACCACACATAGTATTCCTATGAACCTGTGCACCAAAATTTTAGACATCCACAGTGCGCTTCTCCTAAAACTAACAGAACGCAGACTGACGAACCGTCACAACCACTCTCTAATTCTGGACAGTATAAATCTCCATGTCCCTGATGACAAAGGTATTCTGTCTTAAATTAGTAACTCAACCCCAGGTCGATCGCAGCGACAAATCCTGAACCACCTCTGTGTGTCTTGCACAATGAACCCCCTCGACAGAAAGGGAAATTTGACTGCCTGGCATTTCCAATCTAGACATGCCCTGAACTGTACTATTTAACTGGATCGGGTGGCTGACAACCCTTGAGTCCTAACCTGGAAAATAAATCAGGACCCATGAGTGTATCCTTGGTGGCAGTGATTGGAATTGACCCTACATTAACCGGGACAGCTGAAGATACTGTAGCTCCCCCCACGACAGCAGCCAATTCTGCCCCACCTGTCGAGGTAGAACGCTGTATGTGAAATGTATGAGTAGCAAGCGTCAGGTGCGACCTTCAATATTCAGCCGTCGTCCATGAAAGAATTTCCGCAGTTCGTATGACAGTATCAATTCCAAATGTTTATGAAATAAAAATACTGACGCTGTACGGAACGCGCTGATCATTCTCTCCACATGAGTTAAAAAGCTCAAAGTTATAAGTATTAAAGGAGACTCACTTTGACTCTCCTGACCTGAAGACTTCTTTCTGCATAGCATCTGATTGAGTGGCTCGAGGGGTAATAAGCCCCTGGCTCCCTGGGGATCCGCCTCACAACCTATACCCTTATTGTGATGAGTTATGCAGTGCTGAGTTCAGGCAGGACAATGTCCTCGGCATTGTTTGTGGGTGTTTTTCCATAGCAAACCAAACCACAGCCTGTGGTTAGCGATATCATCTTAGAAAATTTTCCACAGATATCGATTCAACAAGCTCCCCCGTTGCATCTGGATATCTTTCCGCACTAACTGAATAACCTATCCAAGTTCCCTTCGTCCCCCATCCTTCCACCTGCAAATAATGACGCTCGCTACCACAATACTGCTTTTTTATACTACAATTTGTCAAATTACTCGCGAACTTCTTCCCCAAGTAAAGAGTAATGCTTTGCAATACATACACGCTCACTCTTAAAACGCTAATGTTAGATCTAGCCTCTAGAGTGCTGGAGGAGGGATGGGGGGGGGGGGGAAGCATTTAGAAAGTGTTGCATTTATAACATAAAAGTGTTGAATACATCATTTTAAGCTGTTGTATTCAACACTTAAAAGAGGTGAATACAAAACTTTCTAAGTGCTTTCCTGCCTCCAACACTCTAGATCGAAGAAGCCAACTTGGTAGCTCTATCCGGATAAGCCAAACTCTCAGATCACCAAGTCAGCTTCGTTCAGTTACCAGCTAAATACTGCCTCACCGATTTACTCCCGACTAAATCTCCCATAATCGACGAACACCAACACACGTACAGTTTTCATTTAACTTTATCTTCCCACAAAAGAACTTCACTAATTCGGAGATGTATGGAGGTATAAACCTCATTGTAAACCTCATGGGGATTAAACGTCGACCAGCCTAGGACTACGCGAAATTGAACAGATAATCTACTTTCGAATTTCGCCTTCAGTTCTATCTCTGTATATGTGAAACTTGAAATCAATGCGTTTGGTGGAATAGCCTTGTTACGTGTTTATTCATCACAGTATGACATATATAGATATCGCTTACAGCTAAAAAGTACAGATACGCACCCGTCGAAAGTACGCTTCAAACGAATATACCTTAGGCGTTGTACGCGGAAGTTCTTAAATAAACGACGCCGGAATATGGAATGACGCGAGACGCTTGTATTCGTTACACGGTAGTGATGACAGTGTTTCTTCGTCCTGAGTAAGGAGAGTTTTGTCGATGCTGTGGATATGTAGTATCAACGATCTTTGCTTTTAGAAAGATGCAGCAAATCATCGAGATATTGAGGCTCTACTTTTTCCCTCCCCTCACTCATGCACGCACTGTATCATCTTCACCACGTCAAGGTTTCTATTTGTGAGCCAAAGGCGAACCCTTGACCAACTTGCATAGCAAACCGCGTTCCGACCACACTCCAGTTACGTGCCCTAGAAAAAACTGCGCCGATGGTAAAATACGTTTGGGTTTTATTTTCGCTGCTAAACTATTCGCTGATACCAAATGTAAAATATTTAATCCAAGCACGCATAACAATAAACTATTAATGGATAGACAAGTGAAATTTTATAGAAATCCGTGAGTTTCAACCCAATTCAAGTCCTTCAGTGGGAAGGTGAGGTCGGATACACAGACATCGCGGACTGCCTTTAAAGCTTCGATGTTTTCTACATTTGCCTGGCTTGTTGGATGTTTGATGGTAGATGAATGGAGATGAATGGGTTTATTTTCTCTTCAAATAGATTTTGTTTTAAACTATGTTTCCTTATATTTATTAATGTTCATGGTTGTTGAAAAGGTGCATGTTCTTCTGCCACTGGGTATCGCACAAGCTATGGTGTTTTCGAATCTGTTGTCACGGTCGCCATGGTCGCGGTGCTTAAGTGACCTGATTGGTCAATATGTGCAGGATGCCGCTGTGTGTCGTTGATCGCGATACATTGCCCAAGCGTACCAAGGGCTATATCTAGGATAGAAATACCCCTGGTTTTAGCGAGGGTGGCACTGTATGAGTCCAGGCAGGGGTGATAAGATTGAAAGTTAATTTAGCTATCGGTGTGTGTTGGCGGCTATCTTGAATATGGCGGCTATGATATTTGTGACCATCGTATACATTGTGTCCAATTAAAACGAAAAACAAGTGCACAGTTAATCTACGTGTAAATTGGAAGATATTTTTGTCATTTTAGAAAGTGATCATACAATAGTATTTTCGTTATTTGGAGATTACATTATCTTAGTATAGCAATGTTTCTACTGTATGTTCGCTTTGAAGACTACCGGTCTGCTGCCTCGTATTTTCGGCTGTCCCTAATATTTTTTTTACACCTTGGGCTAACGGGTGAATTTACCACACTATGCCTTTAGGTCCAGCTCTAGCAAAAGTCGTAAAAATTCCAAGATGACCGTTATGATTACGTCACAGTGACGTTATATCCAAAAAAGCATTTTCAGTCCATTGCATGCTTTCTTCAAGTTCACTTAAGCTGCATGATAATTTATTAAATAATAGTCTGATATGAAATAAAACAATTTTTTCCCCCTTTACGGCGTCTCACGGCTGATTTTGCAATGATATTGGCGGCATCCTGAATACTATGACGTATTTTAGCGAAAAGCAAGGGAACACTTATGTTGTAACAATCAATAGGTCAAATAGTATAACCATGTCAATTTCGTGCTCTAGTTTAGTGACTTAAGCTTGATTTTGCAATTTCGTTGGGGGCCATCTTGGATATCTCGATCATTTTGGAATTGTTTCAAAAGTACAGAATTCCCTCAATTTCGTGTGCCATACTGTTGTATTATTAGGCTATATTGAATGAACTACGCTAAGTATTGACTGTGCTCAAAGCATGTATATACTTGAATATCGCGCCCTCCGAAATAACTGTGTTGCTTCGAGAATACATGATTTTGCTGTGGCTGACTTCATGACTTTCTTTTCATGAGAGACAATTAAACGCAATATTACAAGAGTGGTGGAAAACGACGCCGGCGTACTGAATTCATATGACCCCACAGACAAACATACTTAATCCATATTTCTATAAACATCACAAGAATCAATAAGTGCTCCCCGTGATTATTTGTTTCCACGCTTTTATTGTAGATGTTGATGAGGACATCTAGGATGACATGACCACAAGGCCGCCTGAACCGACATCGAACCGCCCCGATATTAGAGAGCTACTGTTCAGCTACAGTTAATCTTATTATCTTCGCCGATCTGGAGTAGACCGGAAAATTGACACTGAATGATCAACGAACACTTAACCTCTATACTTTCCAAATTTTTGCCAACAAAGGCATAATTTATTCATATCTATTTATGAAATACTTGAATTTTATCTCCTGTGAAATTTCAATTGTTTGACAGATCAGTTGAACAGTTTGTCCGCGGTCTACTGACAGGTATATAATGCATGTCAATAGCGAGTGGAGTAGTTGGAATGAGCCTATGATAAACAAGAGGTAGCTGATATTATATGCAAAACTAATATTTGTCTTCATGTTCAACCATCATGGCTACGATGACTGCATAACGGTCTTTATATTCAGATAAAATTTCCACGTTATGTCTGAGTATACATACTTAAAAAGTACAAAATTTTAGAGTCGATGAAGTTCACCTAAGATGGCGCTGTTTTTTCTTGTCAAATCTGTGAGGACAATCCAAGTATATTTAATTTATTTCAACACCTGATTTGTGACATTGAAACGTGTCATTTTTTATATTTCTAGCTCGTCTCAAAACCCGATTATCTGGACCTTCTATAGCATCTATTGTGTAAATTCAAATTTATGTTAAATATTATATTAAATATTCCCCGTAAAATGGAGCGATATAGAAGAGGACGATACCTTCACCATGGGGCTCTTCGTTATTATGCTGTGGAACTGGGTTGCCGACGTAATTCCTCCCTCGTAATATTTACATTGGAGTATTTTATGACCACTGTAGATCCCATTTCGATTCACGTTTGAGACACCTGGAAAGGGAATTAGGCCAGTTTGGTCGTTTGAGATTAACGTCTGTCACACTTAAAAAGGAAGATGGAAAACAAAGGATTTTCAGGTATGATGTATATGTTTGTTTATCCACTAGAAAAAATCCTTCTCGGTTCGCTCTGTCTAAAGATAAACTCTTCCATCATCGATGGAAGACAATTCAGCGATATATTCCCAGTATCAAACTATCCGAAAGTAGGCCCTCTGATCACTGACCGCACTGATGTGGCCTTGCTGTCTTCCTACTACTTGAGAACGATGCCCATCGAGTGATAAATGAACGGGACGAACCGAAACGGAACGCAAAACATTAAATAGAAATACATAATTGAGACTGCACATGTAACAGGGTAATGGGCACCCGATCTAGCTAATTTTTCCTAGGCTCGGCAAGGAATCTCTCAGAGAAATGGTTTGCGGCGAAGCCACTCAAGTAACGCAGTAGGGCCTGGAACAAATCAATGACGGAGTTTAGCAATTAATTTAATAAAATCAATAGTCTCATCAAGAAATAAATACCGTAGAATTTTAACACATAAGTAAGATCCAGACAAATTACAGAAAAAATAAGCTCCCAATGAGAAATCTGGTGACGACAAAGACAGAAAATGGTAAACCTTCCCAGCATCCGCCCCACAGCGCATGCTCCATTTCGCAGGCTCATTTACCATCCCTGCCTCCAATAGTGGAAGTTGACCTTTACTACGTTGCTATGACGTATAGGGGAAAACCAACGAACGCACGGTTCAGTTGAATCCGGCCGAACAACTCCTTCAGTGTTGCACATGAGCGAACTACTTTTAATATGCTCTGTCCAGATAAACAGGGAAAATTATCTCCAGATAATTCTTTTGAACGCTAGGTCAACAGAGGTATTATAAAGACTTGAAAAGTAATCGAAATGTTCGGTAGCCTTTGGTCAAGCAGAACGAACAGGATTATGTTCGCATCTAATTCTTTATCACGTTTGACAATCCAGTCCAAGGCTGCATGGGTAAAATAACTATCGGAATCTTTCATTAACAATTACTTCGGTTGTCTGTATTTGTTTTTAGTAACTGTGCAGACCAGAAAGCTTTCCATCACCTTCTCGCATTTACAGAATTTGATAAGCGTTTTTGTAAAAGACGCCACAAGCTGCGAACGATGAATTCGGCTATCTCCACCAACGTGACGACACTCGCTCCCAGAAACAAGCCCATCTGACCTCCAATGGATGCTTTAGAATGAAAAGGAGAGAGAAAAAGAAGATATTGTTATTTTGACATGATGAAGACATTTTAATATTTTAATAGCTATAGTCTGTTCATTTTAATTAGTCGTCTGCTTTGGAGCTTGTCAAAACTCAGTAGTTAGCTTTGCATAATTGTACTTTTTTTTGCATAATGTAGAACAAACCGAACTCTACAAAATGGCCACCATTACTCCGTGATATCGATCATATATCACGCTCGAAATAACTTCGTAATTCTCTCCGTATAAAACTACGGTACAGCAGTATCATGTATCAGGGATCATTTACGTAGGGAGATTTCGCTGGACATGGGATATAAGCGACCCTCCCACGGACCGCCTGTTATTACTTTATACGGCATCCATTATCTTTGTGCCAGTGAGCATGAATACATTATGTAATTGAGGCCAGATACATGAAACAACTCTACCTGAGTTTTATATAGAGAAATTTCCAAATTATTGCAAGCGTGATATATATTATCGATATCACAGAGTAATGATCATTTTTTAGAGTTCAGTTTGTTCTACTTTATGCAAAAAAAAACAAAAAACAAAAATGCAGAGTTATCCATTGATTTTTGACAATCTGCAATGTAGACGACTAATTAAAATGAACATACCGGTAATATTAACTGGTCAATGAAGGGAACCAGTGGGGAAAATTTTGGTTAGTCAACCTTCGTACATCATTAATCTCCGGACGCTCCCTTTGCAGATATGGCCAGTGGTAGATTCAAATATTTTTTGTTCAGTGTAAATTCGCGCATTCAAGTCAAAAATGCGTTGAAGCATTCTGCTGGTTTAGCTCTAGCGCAGATAGAATAGTTTGCGATGGACCTTTGCGATGTATTCGATCATTTGACTTAGTGAGTGGATTCTGCCTATTTTCGAGGTCATCGGGATGGACGCCATTTTGCAAAATTGCAAGTTAAAAGCCTCTGGGTGATTTTCTCCGAAGTTTGCACATGACCATTAACCATTAACATATGGCAAGCTGTTTTGGTATTAATTCAGTTATTTTTTACATCAAAAATTCTTTTTTTCATATCGAAAATTTTAGGTATGGAAAATATAATTCCTGATATCAAAAATAGTATTTCACAATTACGCGATTAAATACCAAAAAGGCGCACATTTATTTTTGATATAAAAAATAAATGAATAAATACCAAAACGATTTGCCATATTCACAGGCCCTCCTATCTATGGACATCAGCATCGATATAGTCTTGGGCGTGTGTCGCAGCTAACGTGTGCTCTTTCAAATGTTCATCGTACATTATAATTCAAAGCACTTTTTTTTATCATAATCGAATGCCTGAATGCGCCTACACCAGGTGATTGGGGGGAAATCAAGAGGATACTGTTATCTGATTGACACTCCATGCGTGTAGCATATATAAGTGTGACGCTACGTCACCCGCGTCGTGTTAGATAGGGGAAGGATGTGCCCACGATCTTCATGATAGGGAACACTCTTAATCAATGTGTGGCGACATACATCGATCAAGAAAACAATTTAGACTATTTGTGCGAATAATTTGGCTGGATCAGTGGATAATGTCTTGTGGATAGGATTGAAAATGGTCAACCGTTTCTTCGAATACTTTGGCCCCGCTTATCAATACCGAGACTCCATAACCTATATCCATCGACACCGGCCATAGATTTACTTTCCGGAGTCAAAATCTCTTTTCGGCATGTGTGATATGACTACTACCAGTACTTACCAAATATATCCCCATTGGTATAGTCGGCCACCTGTGTGAATGATTCCACTTTGAGTCGGTCAAAATATAGGGAAATCACCGCCGTATCCTTTCTGTGGAATCACAATGATGAATGACTACATAAAAAAAACTCATTCTAGAGTTAAATAAATGAAGAATGCGTTCGGAAGTGGGCCAATTAACAGGCCCCTATACAATTGAATGCTCAGTTCTACAAACGACACCTGTAGTATAACTCCACCATATTGGGAAGCGAGTTTTCTTCTCCGACATTTTGCTGTGATGTTGGGGGCGTACGTGTGAGGTGGTGATGAACTCGCCTCCGTCAAAGATTATGTATGTGTCATGCCCTGTATGTATTTGTGTACATGTCTGTAATGACAAAGGCAACTGCGTCGTTCACCGACAGCCACAAAACAGTTCGTACAGGTGGTGAGAAATTCTGGTATAATGGTGGAGGGAAGTGGTCCGATAATTCCGTCAATATTTGCTGTAGCCCATGCATGATATCCAGTTAACCCTATCTGGCATGGGCTTGCTTTTTGAGACCTCTCCTGGCCTGTGGGGGGGGGGAGGCGAAGTGGCCCCCTAATTATTTTCTTACCCCTTGAGCTCGGGAGCTGAAACTTACCACACTATACTCTTGGGTCAAGCTCTACCAGAAAATGTAAAAAAATCAGAGATGGCCGCCATGATGACGTCACAGTGACGTCATTTTCAAAAACGGCATTTTTTTTGTTAATTTTTCAGTCGGATTTTCCGATTTTTTTATTCATGCAATTTCTCCGCAAAAAACTGCATGAAAATAAGTAAATATTAATGTGATGTGAAATAAAATAGTATTTGCCCACTTTTCATTGCGGAAAAGCATAAATTTTGAAGAAATATGACGAAAAACATCACCTTTCTGGTACCCAACGTGTCCGCCATCTTGAATTTACCCATGATCCTCTGCTCAAAATGACCCCAATATGATAAACTAAAAAGTCAAGGAATTTCAGCTCTCCATTTTTTGTCGTTCCGGAGATAGCACAACAAGTTTGGTAGTAGAGGGGGGGGGGAGCATTTCGGCCCCCCAGGCCAGGTAGGTTTAAGATCCACGAACAGTTATTCCTGAGTGCATGAGCTACGATATGGTGCATAAAGAATTAATTGATGAGCACAGCAGCATTTTACTCAGCAGCTTAAAAAGATGGAGATAATATCAGGCAATTTGAGGAAATATTTAATCCGTCTTTGAAAAATTCATCATGCACCTGTCACTTGCAGAAAAATCAATTTTATCCACAGAATAATTTGTATATCTGTACCAAATATGTCAGGTTTTCATAAGGTTTTAATTCAGCTGTGATAAGCCTGATTGCAGTTCCGTAATATTAGCATACATGCCAAGTAGGCATGCGCAAGATGGCAGTACGGTTTGTTTTTACTCTGCTCTGTTTTACTGTTTTTTACCTGTCTGTCGATGACAAATGGCAAAATATTTGCAATACACCAACTCCAACCAGTTTCCGAACCAGAGTAAGATATAAATCTCAATATCTGGGACGACCAATATCATACGGGAGTAATTCACTCGCGACATATCATCTCAAGTGGGATCATTTTCTCCAAGATGGCGACGTCCACCAGAACTCAGGGCCTAACAGAAGTGCTTCAAACAAAGGAGATTCAAACAAAACGGACGTGTCCAATACTGGCGATCATGGAGGTAACACATTGAAAATTTTCTATCAGAACAGTCAAGGTCTAAGGACGAAACTCCAGGACTTGAACTTGTATTTTAGTGATTGTGCTTTCGACATTGTTTTTCTTACGGAGACGTGGCTGAACTCAAACATCTTTGATGGCGAAGTTTTTTTGTGAAAATTTGTATACTGTATTTCGACGAGACAGACAGGATACCCCTTCTACAAAAGTTGATGGAGGTGGGGTGTTGATCGCCGTAAATAAAAAGTTTACGGCTAGGAGATGTTATGAATTTGAGACAGAAGCAGAAATCGTATGGGTTGAAATTAGTCTTCCAAGGAAAACACTTTATTTATCCAGTATATACTACCCAGAGGACACTCCTGATTGTGTGATTAATGAATTTGACAAATCGCTTGATTTGGTGCTACAAACTATTCGACCCAATGACACAGTTTTTATTGTGGGAGATTTTAATCTTCGCGAGATCGACTGGATCGAAAATGATGAAGGCATTGTTGAGCCTGAAAATTGGTCAACACGACGCTCTGAACTGTTTCTGAATTGCTTTCTTCAAGAACACAGTTTGTACCAGCTGAGTACTAATAGAACATGTAACAATCACTTTTTAGATCTTGTGTTCAGCAATACAAATGACATACGGGCAACTTGCACTGATCGAGCTGTTTACTCCATTCACGAAGCTTTAGCTTGTGATCTTTCAATTACTCATTGTAAGAGCTGCCCATTGAAATCAGACCGTATTGTCTATAACTATCGCAAAGCAGACTTCAATCATGCTCGCTTACTTCTTGCAACAATACCGTGGTCTAGTATGTTGGAAAACAATGTTGTGAGGGTGTAGATGAGTGCATGGAATTGTTTTATGATCTTTTGTTTTCTGTGATTAACGATAGTGTCCCCAAAGTGAACACTGGCAAACGAAAATTCCCGCCTTGGTATGACGGTGATCTTATTTGTATGCTCCGTGAAAAGGAATCCGCGCACAAACGGTACAAACGAAGAGAAACCTGTTATCAGACATTCTCCGATGCCCGACGAACTTTTCGCGAAGCCAGTAAAGTAAAATATGACGAATACATGACAGGTTTGGAAAAAGACATTCATAAAAACCCGAAGCGACTGTGGGGATATATTAAGAACAAAACAAAATCTTCGTCCATACCAGGCTGTGTAAAATATAATGACATTTCGGCTGAAAAGCCTATTGATGCAGCAAATCTGTTTAACTTTTTTAAATCTGTTTTTAACAAAGATGACGATATTGACAACTTCCCACCGATTAATGATATTTCGAATGGATCTATGAGTAATGTTTTAATCTCTGTCGAGGAAGTGCTGAGCGAACTTCGCTCTCTTGATATTAATAAGGCAATAGGCCCTGATAATGTTTCTGGTATTTTCCTGAGAAACTCTGCAGAGGAATTATGTGTTCCTCTAACTATTATATTTAACATGTCTGTAAAGGAGGGTGTGTTCCCCTCTTCCCTTAAAAGGGCCAATGTTGTCCCGATCTTTAAGAGCGGCGATAAGTCAACAGTCAAGAACTACAGGCCAGTTTCACTTTTATCTATCTTGAGTAAGCTATTTGAGAAACTCGTCCATGCGCAGATGTATGAGCATGTCAAACATTACATAAGCGAATCACAACACGGTTTTGTTAACCACAGATTAAACCATGAAAAGTTATGGTTTTTGTGGTAAACTTTTAAAATGGCTCGATAACTACCTATCGATACGAGTTGTCATAAACGGTCAATGCTCATCCTGGGTCGATGTAATATCAGGAGTCCCTCAGGGGTCCCTACTGGGCCCATTAATGTTTGTATTGTACATCAACGACCTACCTCAAGTGTGTATTAACTCCCAGTGCCTATTATACGCTGACGATGCTAAGATCTTCAAAACTATCTCAACAATTGACGATTGCACAGTGTTACAAGGAGACATTGATCGACTGTTGGTTTGGTGTAAAATTTGGAAACTCTATATAAATTTTATAAAGTGCATGCTGATATCCTTCACCAACAAGAAAAAACAAATTGTCTGGCAATACAGTATTAGAGGTATAGAATTAGATAGAACTGATAAAGTAAAAGATCTCGGTGTCTTGTTAGCTTCCGATCTTAATTTTACTAGTCATATTAAACACATTGTCAGTAAAGGTTTTAGAATGCTTGGTTTCATAAGAAGAAACAGCAAAAGTTTTAAGGAACATAACACTCTTATTTCACTGTATTTCACACACGTTCGATGCCACCTTGAATACTGTTCAGTTGTTTGGAATCCGTGGCAACAAACAAATATTGACCATATCGAATGTGTGCAGAGAAATTTTATTAAATGTTTGTGTTTTAAATTGGGCCATCACTACGATGGCAACAAATATGAGGAACTGTGTTCCTCTTTCGGTTTGCTAACATTGTTCAAAAGACGGGCATTTTTAGATTCCATGTTTTTACATAAATGTGTGAATAGTATTTATGACTCTGATTATATTTTATCGAGGCTAAGTTTTAGTGTGCCAACCAGAGTTTTACGAAGTTGTCCTCTTTTTCGACCCCGACGAAGTCGAATAAATGTACACAAATAGTCGCCTTTAATAAGAATCATGAACAATTTTAATGATATTATAAAGGATAACAATAGTCTTGATATTTTTAGCCAGTCAACATCATTTAAACGCCAACTTAAAGAACTGTTTTAGCATGTACATTTGAATTATCATGACATCTTTTTGTTGTTGTCTGTTGTGAAAATTAATTTTAGTCGTTAAAAATTTGCACGATCTCATTACTTTTACTACGCCATACAGTTTTATAATTTTAGTGCATTTGACGTGTTAATGTTACCAACTGTACCTAAAAATTATTTTTTAATTTCTATGTAATTTTAGTTGAGTAAAATATGCACGATCTTAGCTCTATTCAGTTTTATAATTCAAGTGTTTATAACATGTATATATGCCGTTAATATCTATACCTAAGTGTTTTTATTTATGTACAATCAGT
This sequence comes from Hanleya hanleyi, assembly GCA_036873755.1. Taxonomy (NCBI): domain Eukaryota; kingdom Metazoa; phylum Mollusca; class Polyplacophora; order Lepidopleurida; family Hanleyidae; genus Hanleya; species Hanleya hanleyi. The sequence goes on from JAVTVY010022964.1 coordinate 14,726, forward strand.
TTATTAATATTTATATGTATGTGCTGTCGGAGCCTGTGAATGGGACTTGTTCCCGTAGGTTATCCTTGGAAATAAATAAAAAAAATAGTGGGAATGAATCATTTGTGCCGGAAAGCCACTGAATGGACATGTACATTGGTTCCATGGACAATGAGCATTTGGTGCATAATGGTGTTACTTTATAGATATATTCCTTTGGAATAATACAATATTGCAGTACCTTCAAAATATAGTGGTAAAATTGGACAAATTATTTCTCGTCTTTGAAATAGTTCCCCAAGAAGAAAGATCAAATAAGTACGGTACTAACTGTTGCATGAACGAATGGCTGGTCTCGTAAACAACGTCGTGGCAGGTCACCGGGCAATCGCATTCGCTTTCCACAGATACAGCTGCAAAGAATTAAATTAAATATATATAATATATTTTAAAGTGAAATTAAAGTAATTTACCTGTGTGGATCTAACTCGATGACAAACATTCCACTTAACGTATGCCTAGAGATGTGGACAACCATGGTGGTAATTAATGGCTTATTCCATTTTTACCTTAGCAACTGATAACTACCTTAACGTCTGATAATCCACATTTCCTTTATTTTTTTTTTATCATTAACTATGTTCCCAATTTACAATTAATAAATTCTACAATCCTCTCACTATTAATACATAAATCACAGCGCCACATACGCACAGCACATATCTATCAGGACGCTTACAATTTCGTATCATATCTGACCACCCAAAACTTTAGACGAGTGCTCCAGCACATCTCCAAACTGGCATTGATATACTTCGGACCGATCAGACTATTTATTCGATGCCACCAATTTGCAATCAGGTCCCTTCAATCTCTCCCATCACTCTTGATTTTTGTTCTTCATCGCATTTCCCCTGACACAACCAGAAGGTTTTAATCAATGCCCACTTTTGGAATCATTCACTCTGAGCGGCCCTATAGTCCTGTTTGTCTCATTTATGATAAATGTCTGATACCCCACTTTTGATACCATTTAGATTGAGTGCCCCTGTTAATCCCATTCCTGATATAACTCAAGCATTTGTATCTTATCCCCTTTGACAGCAATAGGGTGAGCGCAACAATCCACTCCCATGACACAATCAAAACACTTTTATCACACTCTACTTCTGCCACCATTGAGTATTATCATGTTTATCTCGATTTTGACACAAACAATTTTATCTTATCCCACCTCTGACAGCTTTTGTCTGAATACCTTTTCCTAACATACCTTACCCTATATTCTTCTAGAACTGATTGCCCCAAAGAACGACACTACGTCGAATCATTGAAAGAGACTATCTCAATCTTAGCTATTTTCCTAAAAACATTATTTTATTATCGAAGCCTTACAAGGGGATATGTTTATGAATGATTGAGCGATCTCTCTGTAACACTTCAGGCCGGTCAAGGGATCACAGACTCTATTTTCTTCTCCAAACTGTCCTGGAAAGAATGAACAAAAGTGAAATTTTAGAATAATTCTGTGTCACAAGATGCCATGTTTCTGACATTGTGGATGTAACTGTCCATACTGAACACGTGTTTTTCACACAAACCACACAAACCTCGACTCTCTACACTAAAATTCCCCACCAATCCGTTCATTAATAGTATCTGTGTTAAATATAACTGATCGCCGATATATCAATGTCAGAAGCAATGAAAGATTCCTTAGCTCTTCTACATACAAGGGATATCATTCATGGGATGTTTCTTTGTTTAAAGAGTTGATTGAAAATCTCATTAAAATATCTATGTGAAATCTGGCAACACTACATATCAACAGCATATAGGTATCACAATAGTTAATAATTGTGCACCCCTGTTGGCTGACCTATAGCTGTTCTCTTATGAATATGACTATATGCAGGCGCTTTTAAAACCGATCAATTCAAAACCCGTTTCTACTCATTCACCAAAAGCTATGTAGATGATCTTCTCAATGTGGACAATTGCTACATAAATGACACAATGAAGGAGCTATATCCACCTGCATTGGATTTGAAGGAAACTACAGATAGCCCTAACGGCACATCATATTTAGACCTATGTCTCTTTAAAAATGAATTCGGCCTTCTCTCTCGTCGATTTAATGAAGGAGATAATTACAATTTCGACATCGTAAACTATCCCTTTCTGGACAGCAATATTCCAGTGAGACCTACATATGGCGTACACATATCTCGCCTAGTAACATTTGCTAGATCTTGTGTTAAATGTTACGATTTTAATCAATGCCACAAAATTATGACGTTTCCAAAGCGCGTTTCAAACGCATGCGCATTCATAAACGCATTCGTGAAAAGTGTTTCAAGCGAAACGAAACAACAGATAACTGAACATACCGCGATGGTCAAACGCGTTTGCGAAGTATACACGCGATCTTTGAGAAGCAAAGGAAACGAATACAAAACGCGTTCAGAACGCTATTGAAACGCATTTCAAACGCTAATAGAACGATGATATACGTAAAAAAAAAGACGCCGAACGCTTTTACCCCTGTAGTTATCCTGTTGAAACTTTGGGTATGTGACGTTTACATACGAAAAACTCCTTTGTGTGTGATAGTAATAAAGCCAATTTGTTTTCCACTCCCAAACCTGCCATATAAGATTTTTCTTGAAGTTTACATACTGAAATATCCCCTTCGAAAAAACTGAGATGTACAGTTGCATAAAAATGGAGATATGATTGGTCAAAATGTTCTCCCGCGGGCTTATTTTGCTATTTTTGGGCATTTTCATGAAGGGTTTTCTCTCGTAGCAAAAATATGAAACCTCAAACCAAAACCATTCGTGGTTCTTTCCAATAAACGAACATCCTACTATATTGTGTGACAAAATTATTCTGGTTTGAGGTGTCATATTTCTGCTATAAGAGAAAATCCTTCCTGTAAATACCTCAAAAATACCAAATCAGGCTGAGGGGCACATTTTGATCAATCATTTCTTCATTTTTATACAACGGAGCATCTCAGTTTTGTCGAGGCTGATATTTCAGTATGTAAACTTCTAGAAAAATCTGATTTGGCAGGTTTTGGATTGAGAAAAAAATCAGCTTAATTACCATCTCACACAAGGGAGTTATTCCCGTATTGTCGTCACATGTCCTCTGAGAGACAGCGGTTACTTTGTGGCAGAGATAAGAGAACAAGGAAAGGAGAAAGGGAATGAGAACGTGTTTTGCATAATACTTCACCAGCTTTAGCTGACGTCACAGCTTGCGACTAAATATTATAATCACTTCTACAAATTCACTTCATACCTACCAAGCATATAGCTACAGTTGCAGTATAGCTCATATCCTCTGAAAAAGCAGGCATCGTTACATGCTCTAAATGTATACTTCCCCTCTTTCACCAAAGGATGATGGTAGTCTCCTTGGTCAGTATCCACACATTCCTCCTCGTCAAATGCTTTATACGGTGCGGGTAAATAACGATGCTGAAAATAAAGTGAACCAGAAACTGATAAACGAAGTTTCTTCAGGCGTTAGCTTCAACACGAAGAATATTTAGACGCCTAATGTCATCTCTTTTCATGCTACTTCATAAACTTATGCTCGGGAGGGACTGGGGGTTTCTGATGGAGAAACAGTTGGTTCTTATAATACAAGCGTCTAGTCCGTCATCCATGATTTAGCCGTTGTCCAGTAAAGAATATCCGCGTCCATAATCCAAAGACCTATCCCATATTCCATATAACAGCATTGGCACCAAAAAAAAACAATCATAGTATGGTGCAAAAGAGAAGCGGTCAACAGTTTTCAACGATGCCAAAGATGTTCCAACAGACATCAAATTCGTATCGCTGTTCAATATTCTTAACCCGTGTGATATTCGTGTAAATTCCTCATCCAGAGAATGATGTATCTCAGTCACGCTTTGATTGTGCCTGTTCATATGAACACCATAATGGCCTTGACGTATACGGGTTCATACGGCACCCAGCCCCGGGTTAAGCGGAATTAGACACAGGTTACGAAACGTAACGCCGTAGATCTTGCACGCTATGTTCGTATTTTGTATCGTCAAATTTGAGAAACTTTGAGTGCAGGCGATTGGAGGTATAGCCATGTTTCTGCAATAATGTTTTCTGACGTTGAATAAAATCGTCACAGGATCTAGCAAATACTATTAGGTCAGATCATTATACGCCATTTGCAGGTCCCACTGGAATATTGCTGTCCATAAAGGGATAGTTTACAATGTCGAAGTTGTAATCATCCATTTCGTCGTAAAGCCCATACCGATATTATACCGATGAGATCAATGGAATGCGAAACTGCCGATGTTGACGGAGAAAATCTGGTAGGGTTAAATTTATTTAAGGGGTAAGAAAAATATCTACGAGGACCCAAAATGCCCCCAGGCCCGAACTGGTCCCACAAAGCCCAGGCCAGATAGGGTAAACAATGAATGTGTATGTGTGACATATTCAATGGCATCATGGTGCCCATAACTGTCAGCTCAGTACCAGTATCAAAATATGAGCATGTTTTTTCGGCTGAGCAACCAGTGTTTGTTTTCCATGTGCAAATTCTTCCTAGTTCTCTCGATATATAAACAAACAGCGGAACAAATCATCTCACTCAATTTAGGAAATATAATCGTAAACAAAAAATGGGATGTTACTATCGCGACCTTGATACACACGTATAATTATAACCAGACGAAAATGAGGATAACTTCGTAAATAGAACCTACAGCGGAATGTCGTCTGGTAATTAATAAAAAAAGTTGTTATCAATAACAACAAGTTATATTATAATCAACAAATATTGATGAAGGCTTTACTAATAATCAACAATGTTGACTGCTTCTCAGTTGTAAGAATCTAGCCCGTTGATTGAGGCATCACAGTTTACGTACTCATAATTTGAATCGGGGGTAGAACTAGTAGGAATAATTCAAGGCATGAGAGATAAAACAATAATCACTTCTTATTCCCGAAATAATTATGAGCCAACAAAGCCAGTGAGGAGATTCTGTTGAAAGTAGTACCTCTTTGACATTAATGGCGATGTAGTGTATTGTTCCCGGCGATACGACTGTATATTCGGTAACCATGCGTCTCACCTTCTCTTTTGGATCATGCAACAAAATCTACAAGAAATATTATGGGTATAAACAAAGTTTGATATGAAAGGAGGGTATATAAGTCTACCGTACAGAACACAAGTATACTAGTCTCTGATTACTGAATCCGAAATGAGGCACGACGGCTGGACAAAGAATGTCTTGGATAGAGAAATCCCTGATGATTGTTGGTCATTCTTTTCGACTATCAGGTTAGCGTAGCAGCTACATTAAACGGGTGGCTTAGCAGATCCCTTTGCGCAATTGTGGCTTCATACTACATGTAAGAAATCACGGGATGAAAATCTTTTCCTTATGTTGGCGTTTACGCCACTGTCAATATAATTTTCATAAAAAGCTGAATACCTTCTCCAAAACTTCAGTTTCGTGAGGTCACTTGTCCATATATGACCATGTATATACAACTGGAGGATTTCTGTCACCGACAGATTAAACCGTCAAAATGGAATATGCGTGTACTACTTAGGGTTAGGTATGCTTCTCCACTGGGGTTAGGGAGGAATGTTCGTGTAGTCAAGTGTCAAAGCGGTGTTAGGGATGAATGTATGTGTGGAAGTGTCAGGGCAGCCTTTTGGAGGAAAGCACATGTAGTCGAGTGTCACGGTGGGGTTAAGGAGGAATGTATATTTAGTCCAGTGTCAAAGCGGGATAGGGAGGAATGTACGTGTAGTCGAGCGTCGAAGCGGGGTTAAAGGGAGAGTGTCGAAGTGGGCTTTATAGGAAGGAACGTATACTGTCAAACAGAATTATGGAGAAATGTTCGTAGTATACTGTCCAGCAAAATTATGGAGAAATGTTCGTATTCTCCAGTGTTAATTAGGGGTTAGCGAGGGATGTTCGTATAGTCCAGTGTCAAGGCAGGAAGCAGCTTCATGGAGGAATATACATATAGTTCAGTGGCCAAGTGGGGTTCATATAGTCCAGTGTCAAAGCGGGGTGAGAGGGTGATGTATGCTTAATCGAGTGTCTAAGTTGTATAGTCAACTGCCAGACTGGGATTCGGACGTAGGTTAGGATATGCGCCTCTATTATTAGGTTCAAGTACATTTCAGTTTCGCAGCAGGTTAAGGAATAATGCTCGTGCAGTTGAGTGTCAAAGCAGAGAAAGGGAACGATGCACGTGTCAAAGCGGGGCTAGGGAGGAATGTATTTGTACTCCAGTGTCAAAGTGGAGTTTATAGGAAGGGACGTATGTGTATTCCAGAGCCAAGCGATGTTAGGTAGGAATGTTAGTGTAGGCCAGTGTCTAAGCGGGGTTAGGAAAAAATGTTCCTGTAGTCAAAGCGGAATAAGGCAGGAATATATATGTACATGTAGTCCTGTGTCAAAGTGGAGTGTGGGAGGAATATATAGGTAGCCCAGTGCCAAGGCGTTGTTAGGAAGGAATGAAGGTGTAGTCGAGAATCAAGCTACAGTTATAGGGAGAGACGATTTTGTAATCCTGTGTTGAAACGGGTTTATAGGCAGGAAAGTATGTGTGGACCAGTACCAGTGTCAAGCAGTGTTAGGGAATAATGTTCCTGTAATCCAGGCTTAAAGCGGGGATGAAGAGGAATGTTTGTGTAGTCTAGTGTCAAAGCGGTGTTAAGGAGGAATATATGTGTAGTTGACTGCCAAAGCAGCCTTACGAAGGAATGTGCATATATTCTATTGGCAAAGCGAGGGTGAAGAGAAACGTCCATTTAGTCCAGTTTCAAAGCGACATTCGGAAGGAGCGTATGTGTAGTTAAATCGGGCCTGGAGAGTAGCGTATGTGCAATGCCTGTCTGGTCCAGTGTCACATCAAGGTAGGGAGGAATGTTGGTGTATTCGAAGGTTGAAACGGGGTTATGTAGGAATGTATGTACAGTCCAGTTTAAAAACAGGGTTAGGGAGAGAAAAAGTAATAGTTATGATGAGAAATTAAACTATAAACAAATACAGGTACATTGTGAGGCTGCCAAGTGCCACTCTGAATTAAGAAAGACGGTCTAGATTGCAATGTTGGGAATTGCCGCTTGAAGAATGTGTTCCTTAAATTGCCCATTGTTCCGGTGGATTCTGCCGTACAAAAAAGTAATATATATGACAAGAAAGGTTCATTGCGACGTTGTAAAGTACCGCTCTAAATTGCCACATTGGACACTGACGGGTGGAAGAAAGACTATATTGATTTGTCCATTGTGCCGTTGCATTCTATCGTACAAATAAAATTAGTATTTGGGATGAGATATTTATCACTTAACATTACGGGGTTCATTGTGATGTTGCAAAGTGCCTCTCTCAAGAAAGATGGTCTTCATTGTGCCATAGTATACTGCAGCTTGGAAGAAAAACGACATACAATTATCCATTGCGCCGTTGCATTCTTCTGTACAGAGAGAAAGAAATATTTGTGAGGACAAATTAAACCATGAACACATTGGGTTCATTGTAATGCTGCACACATTTACTCTGAAGAAAGACTGTGACGACGGAAACTGTCGATTGGAAGATATAATTGTCCATTGTGCCACGAACACAAGTAAGGAAAGAATGCGTCTCTCGTGCTCCCTATCATGAAGTATCGACCCAATTGAGGGATTGATAACCTTTGACATTAATGATAATTGCCGAACATAAAAAGTAGGAAGATATATATCAAGAAGATACCCTCGAAAACAAAGTGCGTATACGCGAGTCTGTGATTGCCGTGAATTGTTGATATTTTAGCTATGAGTAACATTTGTTTTCACTTTCATGGGAACTTCCTTACTTCTGTGTTACTCTGTAAGTTATTTCACCAAAATATGTGAAATATTACAAGTGATCAATAGAATTTCTCTCGGACATAACCTAGTACCGTTGAATGAACATACCTGAAGTTCATTTAATCTCGATACCGGACTGTATTTCTACAAAACTTTGTTCTATCAAATGATTGTTGATAAGATAGGAGCAATGCCACTTGTATACTCACCATCGCACCGTATCGGGAGGGATCGCTTACTGTCGAGAGGTTCAAACTCAAAATTAACCCCCCTGTTGGTCCGGCGAGTTTGGAAACAAAATCCGTATTGCCCTTTCCATCCACTTTTCTATTCGTGTCATCTTTGAAATTAGCGTTAATAGTAAAACATTTCCCATCCTGTGTTATCAGCTCTTTGACGTTGGGAAGACAATTGAATTTGTTTCCGAAGAAACAGCTGCTGACAATGTTGCTTTGTGTCTTGTAGACTTTCTTCAGTATTCTTGGCATGTTGATCTTTCCATACTCTTCGGTGGATAAAGATTCAAAAAACGTCAGATTGAAAGTCGTATATTTCTCATATACTTCCCAATCGAAGTCTCTTTCACCGTACGCTTCTCGTTGGAGCCTGTCACGGCTACAAATAGTCACTCCGGGGAATTTTAATTTTTTGGCATAGCGGACATTGACTTTGGTCAATGTGGGATTGCTCTTGACTATCTCAATTTGATTTTTCATTACTATTATGAAGACCACCAACAGACCGACGAGAATGGCTGTCCACACAATTCTGTATGAACGGAATGCAAAAAGACAGCAGTGAAATGAGAGGGATTGTTGTAGTGGTAACGATTAGTTAGCTAGAGGGATTGTTGTAGTGGGTAACGATTAGTTAGCTAGAGGGATTGTAGTACTGGTAACGATTAGTTAGCTAGAGGGATTGTAGTAGTGGTAACGATTAGTTAGCTAGAGGGATTGTTGTAGTGGTAACGATTATTTAGCTATAGGGATTGTAGTAGTTGTTAGGATTAGTTAGCTAGCGGGATTGTAGTAATGATAACGATTACTAAGCTAGCGGGATTGTAGTAGTGGTAACGATTACTTAGCTAGAGGGATTGTTGTAGTGGTAACGATTATTTAGCTAAGCTAATGTCTGTCCATTTCAGTTAGTCGTCCAATTTGGAACTCAACGGGTGGCTCAGAGGAAAGTTTCTTTATTGCAGGATGTATAACAATATGAAATCTAGATCATTATCCCCATTTCTCTGTTGTAATGATAATCAATGACGTTTCAAATAACTTTTGATTTAGCTCTGTATAAAACCTCAAAATACTTGTTTCATTTGACGAAGGTCAAGTACATAGGGCGGAAGAGATCAATACAAAAAGTTATTTATACCGTCATAGATTATAAATAGCACAGAAGTAATGTCGTAAGTTATTAATTTCGTATGGACGCTACAAGAAAGATAATTGATGCGAAGTAATCCGTTGGTTTTTAGAAATTAATTAAAATGGACAGACTTTAGCAAATTTGAGTTTGGGTTTCATCTCTGACACCATAAGATCCGTATATGTCCAATATAGCTTAATAATCCAGGAATCCGTGTAATACCAGATCTCCATGATGATCATATGAACAGGTGCAATTAAAACGTAAAATATGAGGTCTTGCTGGCACCACTGAAAACTGCTGAACTCTTCTCATTTGCAAAAAAGCATTGTTTATTTAATGCCTGTTTTTATGCTAATAGTGTCTTTTGACTCTTGTGATTCTTCATAAACGATGGTTTGATAATGAATGTTGAAGCTCACTCTTGTACATTAATAGGCCAGGTGTTGTGAACCTTTTTTTTTGCTCTTACGTTTGAGAATCGAAATGTTTTCTTCAATTATTCACACAACATTGTTTCATACACAAAAATACACACGGTTTAGACTGCATATGCTCACAGTAAAGTGTCTCGAAAAACATGAAGCGCTACCAGAAGTTTGACAGTGGGTTTTTAGTTGTTCTTGTAATGTCACATCAGATATGGCGATATCGAAATATCATATTGGTTGAAGGTTTCGGATTTCAGATAAGGTAACGTATATTAAGACTCTCCTACTAAAAAGCCTAATTTCACGTCACCTCTGAATGTGGACATGCGGGATGTTACTTACATGTATACTGTGTCTGTATGGAATAGTTTAATGTGAAGAGTTACAGAAATTGATTTTTTGGCTTAACAAACATAACAGCGAGAGGGATTGTCTGGGACAAATCTTCACACCACATTAGGAATATTCACAGTACATATTAGAGTTTAACCAAACTAAGGAGTTGATGTAAATTCGATAGACAAACAGTATACTCATACTATCGATAAATATCATGCTCCCGTACAACGCTTCACAAAACAACAATTTCATACCTTCGGGGATTCCAGGAAAAAGAACGAAGAACAAATTTCAACCCATGTAAAGTGGTTTCCTGTGAAAAGCTGCAAAACATATCCGAAAATCCTTCGTCTCTTCTCTTCTTGACAGTCACCGCAACTTCTCCACTGGTCTCCGTAAAGTCCTGGTTCGGAAATCCCGATTTCATGTTCATTCCTCAATCCGAAGTAATGATTATGATAAAACAGGTTTCATGATTACTGTCTGTTCAGGATTATTGCACCGTTAATACTTACATATAATTCCTGAGTATTCTTCGAACAGCGGTGGATGTGGAATTCTAATCATCATCATTATGTAGGAGACGTTAGTACGAGTCCAGTCAAAGGCGTGACTAGGGTTGTAGATAATTGGCCAGTATGGTCCAAATACCCTAACCTGTCGTGGACGGCATGTTAAATGGAACCACACTGTGAAACATATGTGTTAAATAACCGTTACATCTTAGTCAATCACCACTGGTCTGGCACATATTCAAACAAAGACACAATCCTCACGCAATCCCTGAGTTATCATGATGTTGTTTGATGGCGTGTGACAGTGCTGATTTTCTTGTATTTGAACTATACCGTAGCTGGTTAAACATGTTCGTCGAGCTTCTCATCAGTGTGTCCGATGGGGGAATGTATGCCTTGATGGATGAGTTTACTCGCTACAACCCGAAGTATTTACACAGTATCTTCCTCCATGGCAACATATTTGGCTGTAAACTTTGCAGACTAAATGGGCGCGTTTAACAACGATCACTGTACATCAAATATGTTTGACGATGAAAACATTTACAATGGAAAAATTGATTTTATTTTCAGGATCCATTAAATGCATTAATCATTCCATGAAGAGTTATTAATTTTCACTAATAATCAGTCTACAAAAGATACGGTATTGTTGATAATTTACAGTGGGCGAACTTCCCAAACTGATATATTTATTTGGATCAGCACGTGCTATATCAGTAGAACAGACAATAATCATGAGGGATAACTTAGTGAACTGTGTGAACTGTGTTTGTTGTACATTACTCATATTGATATGGAAAAGTTCGTTTGGTGTACAATGTACATTAAACACACAATATGGAAATCATGAAGAGCGATGAATAAACCCGAATAACATTGTTTAAAATGTGATATAGCACGTAATCCGACGACTCTTCAGCGTCACCTAGTTGTTTGGGCACTCAACCTCCTGGGCCCAACAGCAGCATTTGCTCGAATCTGATCTCAGACTTCTGGTGTTGGAATTCAGAATGGGAGTTAATTGAATTGAGGAACGAGTTGTATCCGCGCCACATTCGACAATGATTTACCAATGTCATCGAGCATTTATCATACTGATTGCCGGCATGAGATTTTTCAGAGGAAACAGTGATTTTAGCGTTTCTGTTCCAAAATTCAGTTTCGAAACATTCTGAAATGCCTGAATTTGGTTTTGTTTGACATTTTCAGTCTTTTTTTCGAAAGTCATGCAAAGAATGATCTTGCCACTAAGAAAGTGATTGGTCGACGAAAATGGTATTCGAATTTTTGTGACACACACAGACCCTCATACCTGATGACCTTCTGTTCCTGAGTCCGACGTTTGTGGTTCGCCAATCTTGTCGTTGCGTGGTTGCCCTGTCCACTTCTCAGCAGATCATTCACATCTTTTGGCTTGTGATTTACGAATGTGCATTAGGAGTCAACCCCACTCGACGCGCAACCTGTTTTACTGGCGTGTTAGCCGCCAAAAGGCCAATTGAAACAGCCCTATCCATATTCGATAACCGAGGCATGGCTTACCACAGAAATTTGCAACTTTTAACGCCCATTACCTGCGGACAGTAATTTGGGCTTTTCGGGTATGCGACCGTTTTTATTGATGCACAACCACACGAAAAATTTCAGTACTGGGCGATCGACATTTTGACATTTTCAAATTGCCATCATCAACACGAAGCGAGCTCGTTGTCGGAATGTGATACAGTGTTGTGGTGGTTACAAGCGATTTTAACGATTACTGGCCGTCGAGACACCCAGTGAACATGTTGAATGTGTGACGAAATGAACATTTGCCATTAAAAAATGTGGTTGAATCTGTGAAATCCGACCGAACTCCAGTTTACGCATGCTCATTAGAGCACAACTGCATCCACAGGATAATCCTTAATACACCGTGTCGGCTTGATTACTGGAATAGTGTGTGCAAAATTTCATCGCGATCGGGCAAATATCTTGGGACATATCAAGCAACGCTTTGGGGGGAAATTACTTTTTTTGCACTGTTTATGTAGTAAATGTGGTATGACAGACACTTTATAGAATCAAATTGGTGAAATGCAACTATTCCGATTTTTCCAGTACTCTATTGATCATTGTTATTGTGTATAATGCTTGAACAAAGAAATTTGACAGTAACCTATAAAGTTAAGCGATATATTGAAGAATTAAATCCTCCCGCATATGCCTACATTCCACAGTACATATGGCCGCATTTGTGCTCCATCGGGTTTTACTGTAACGTCTATAATAACCAGACCTATGATATATCCACGAGCCCATTCGCCTCAGCTATGCAAAGATCATCATAAACAGACTCTTCTTACGGAAGAGTGGAACGACGAAATATTCTCACAAATTTGCTCAATCATCTACACATATTGGACGAACGAGGATATATTCTCATGTAATTGTCATATTTCACAATTGAACCTGCGTCTGGGTAAAAGATATGCAAAAGTTTGTCTTCCGTTCGGGAATAGCATATTAATTCGTATGGCTATTCTTACAATATACAGCACATCCCATCATCTCGCATGCATAGAATTTGATAAGCGTTTTTGTAAAAGACGCCACAAACTACGAACGATGAATTCGGCTATTTCCACCAACGTGATGACACTCGCTCCCAGAAACAGGCCCATCTGACCGCCCAGATACGCTGGAAATAAAATGAAAAAAAAAACAAACAAAAAACGTGTGAATTCAAAGACATTACGAATAACGTTGAATGTCAATGATTCCAAACAGTGGTATCGACATCGACATTGCTGAAACAACATTCTCGTGGCATCAGTTTGTATACCTCCTACTGGTAGATATACACGGAAGAGGTTAGGCACTCTGACAATGACAGAATTCTTAGACATATTAGACAGGAGAAATACAATTATATATACTTGGACATGAACTAGGACTCAAGTAACTCCGAAAACGGAAGTCATAGTCATATAGTATATTACGACTGAGATTTTTTTCTTGACTTCTTTCGACTGTGATTACGCCATTCAGGGATTAGGCCTGGTATACACGACCAAGTTTTCCTTGACGAGTGAGACCAAATTTATGGAAGACTGTTACGGCCTTTTGCTATACCCTGCTCTGTCTGGTACTGTCATCGCCTATACAAGCTTGTAAGCAAGGTAATGGTCATTACCGACTTTCATAAATTTGGTCTCACTTGTCAAAGAAAACTTGTTCGTGTGTGCAAGGCCTTGGCTAATACAGTCGGCTATATATATAGAGGATTAAGCAAAAAGAGCGGTTAATGTAAAATCGAGAATTAGAGTTCTACAAACAATGACCAAACAATGGTTGGAGTTCAATGTATATCATTTAATGCCCAGTCAACAATATAATGCAATACAGACAACGACGAACATGTTCACCTAAAGACAATTCGGTCCTTAGATGGTTTAGTTTACTCTTGATTTTAGGTGAGTGTTCGTTGTGGTGGTGTTTTGTCCTGGGGCAGGCTTACTTCCGGGTATTTGTTTAAATGATGAACGGCAAGTAAGTGATCACGACCCTTAAACGTCATTTTGTCACCTCATACCCTTTGCCATGGGGAAATGGTGGGGTAGGAGTGGTTCCTTCTGGTTCTGATTGCGAAACTCGGCATACATTGGAAATATCAATTGGTCCTCTACTTCTCTGGCATTCCCCTACAGTCAATGATTGTTCTTACTTTACACTTTTGAGCATCTGGGTGATTTCATGGATGTGGTGAATGCAACATTCACCGAAGAAGGAAAAAAGATATGAGTGCAAGTAATCCACATCTTTTAGCATTGATATAGTGACACATAGCTATCGTTGGATCGATTGTATGCAGGGTTGGGCTGTTGTAGCGGTATCGTGTCGAAATTTAACCCTACCAGTCCTCGGGGCCATTATGCCCGCCCTCCCTACAAACTTTCTGTGCTATTTCCGGAACGACAAAAAATTGAGAGCTGACACTCCCTGACTTTGTAGTTTATCATATTGGAGTCATTTTGAGCCCACCTGTATAAACCCCGAGCAGAGGATCATTGGTAGATTCAAGATGGCGGCCACGTGGGGTACCAGAAAAGTGATGTTTTCGTCATTTTTCTACAAAATTTCTGCTTTCCCTCAAGGTAAAGAAGACAAAAACTATTTTTTTTACATCAGATTAATATTTACTAAATTATCGAGCAGTTTTTGTGGAGAAATTACATAAATAAAAAAATCAACAAAAAATGTCTTTTTTGAAAATGACGTCACTGTGACGTCATAAAAGCGGCCAAACTTGGATTTGTTTTACATTTTCTGGTAGAGCTTGACCCGAAGGTAAAGTGTGGTAAGTTTCATCTCCCTAGCTCGAGAAAAACAATAAAGGCCGAAATTGCCCCAGGCCTGGTTCCAAAAAGCCCAGACCAAATATCATCTACTCATTTGTAACAGAAAAGGCGTCAGGCTGTTAGTATTTCACAAATCGCTACCTGTCTATTAAGTTCCTGATATAAAACGCTTGGTCACCGGTCACTATATGATAACTATATTGCCACGACCATCAAGTTCGAAAAGTGATATCTAATAAAACTTCACACAATGTCAAAGAAATGCAAAATAATCCGAATGCACAGTATTACAGATACAAATATGCAGCATCATTTGTCTGTATAACAGACATATGTATAGCTCATAATAATTGTATCAAGCTCTTTGAAATATTTTGGGATTCCGGACGAATATGCTGATGACACAAACGCGATATTTCTTCAAATTTCTCATATTTGTACATTCGTATTGATGTTCCTCTTCAACATGTGACATTCCCCAACATTCCCCAACCGACTAATTAACACTGACCTAGTTCATATAGACAGGTGGAGTTTCTACTGTACTTAAAATTGTCCATGGCATGTAGCACTACAATATTACAATATTATGGGAATAATATTCAGATGTATCTACAGATAAATACACCTCGCTGATAATTGATGTGTAGATAAGGGATCGTTTCCATTAATCGTTTTTTCTTCAGTCGCGATTTTTCTTCAATTTTCTCGATTGAAAAACGATCATTCGCGAATCAGTCGCGAGGATATCGAGAAAAAAAATGAGAAAAACGATTGAACCTTTTCTGAAAAAAAAACATTCTCTCGCGATATCGTTTTTGAATCGTTTACCCATGCGCGATCTGTTCTTGATCGCGAATCTTCAATCGCGAGAGAATCGTTTTTTTCAAGGTGCGAGAGAATCATGAGGCGGAGTGATATCTGACACATAGGCCGTGTTGCCGTCGTACGGCCCTCTATCCGCGAACTGGGAACAACATGTAATGTCGATTGCGGAATTGTCGATGGAAAGGACTATATTACTATACTATACTGTATAAATGCGTAAGATAACCGAATAATATATATGATTCACGATCTATAGTCTCCTACAAGCTGAAGTTGTGCGTATGCTGGAAATATCTATACACATACCTGTACCACGTTTCCTGTGACGTCCGCTGTCAGATTTACTCTGACGAAGCGTAAATGACAAAATTACATGTTTATTTAATAATCGTGTGAGCCGACAATGTGCTAATGTTCAGTCATTCCCTTCATACGTACGATAATTTCCTCATATATTAATGCAACTTGGTATAAACAATACAGGATGATAGTCGCAAATCTTGTTTTTGTAAATACCGGGTATAGGTCATAAGTGGAGTTGAGTTCGTCATTGATTGCATTATCAGAATGATTATGGCACAGACGTTATAGAGGTGTGAATGGGCGCATGGCGATAACTCAGAACAGCTTAGCCCTCCAGCCGAGAATTTCTAGGTTAATTAAGGTGAAAAATGGTGTAATTATATATGTATATATTGTTATGGTAAAACATATATTAGGAAAGGGTATCCATTCATGTTTTGGTACAGTTTTTAAACTATTGAGATATGAATAAGTTCACAAAATCACCATCAAGTTAATTTTATTGATTATAAGAATATTTGCGGCAGTGATTTCATATGTATATTAAATACATATCACAATGGTGATTGAATCGCATATAACGGTTGGATTCGCATATGTACAATACTTTTTTATTTTAATTTTACGTTTTGATAAATGAACTATGATTGATTCCAAAGGGAAGCTCAAACCAAAAACCACCTGAATATTATATAATTTCATCTCATACTGGATTAACCAAGCTGGCAAGAGAGAAAAATTTCTCGTCGGAGTACGATCATCGGTTAAAAATTTCGGTTTTTTTCGCAAAACTGAAGATTTAAATGTGGGATTTGAAAACCTGTCGGACAGAGAAAGACGTTTTATATTCATATTGTGTATTAATGCAGTCATTTCTCATATAGTATTATACACGGTGAGGGACGTTGTTTGCTGCCTCAGCAACCAAGTCACGTGACCTGAATTATACAGGCCTTTTGAAACACATCTCCGAATCGTCAGGATTTCCTTTTTAGCTAAAGGCGAGACCTTGATCATCTTGCCAAGCAAACCGCTTTTCCCTTATATATTTTCCCTTTGTATTTATTAATTTTTATAATTTATTGAAAATATACGTATTCGTCTACCATCAAATATCCCACAAGCCAGGCAACTGTGGGGTTTTGCACTTATAGACTCCCACTTAGGGAGTCGTACAACAAAACTCCCACCCAGGGAGCTCCTGAAAAGATCAATTCACACAACCAAACAAACAAGCAAAACAATAATGACAGTTGTGGAAAGTTTTACAAATAGCCCGCGCTAGATATTAATAATTAAGTGCGTTCGAAGACTCAAAAGCCCCGTATGACTATGTTATATTCAATACAGCGCCATCTATGTACACACGGAAAATGGTGATCTTTGGGCAAAAAATCCACACGAACAGCGAAAATCTGACGAATCAACTCAAGAGAGAGAGAGAGAGAGAGAGAATTAAGGTTTAGCGTCGCATTCAGCAATATTTCAGCTATATAGCGACGATCAAACAAAATTCTAAGTATTCAATTCAAAAACTCGGTAAACTAATGCGTTAAAACAGGTACAAACATTATGAACTCAAAATGTCTGCACGCACAGATGCCAAAAACGTTCACGAAAAATACTACACAAGAAATCGGAAACAATACTAGCTTTAAAACACAGAAATACTCAAAATAATAGACGAAATTGCAAGTACAAATGACTCAATCTGACTATATCCGGGCCTGTGTCCCGTAAACAATATATGTAAATATGAAGTTATAATTATATGCATATATCGCTCACCATTATTCCTATTCCTACGAAGTAGGCTACAGATCGCAAATTGTCCGGTAATGAGTGAGTGAGTGAGTGAGTCAGTCCATCCGAGTCCTTTCGTCGGCAAAATAAGGAGAACCATCGACATTAGAACCTTGATTTTTGGCACGAACGTGCATTAGTGCATTGTTACCAACAAGTTCTGAGCTGATCGAATTCTGCTGAAAATTTGATTTATAATTTTTTTTCTTCTATTTATTGATAGCTCAGCGAGTGCACTGTCATGCCCATCGGGAACCCTTGGCTGTATGTTTCACTTTATATATAACACACTACAAAACGTGATGGGGTAATGAAATAGGAAATGCTAATTTTCCATCATTTGTTAGTGCATTTTTCTACACTGCTATTATCAACTTGCCAGCCTACACACACTTCAGTATATTGTTATCTAGATATATGTAAACTGTGGCCTTTAACGTGTATCCTATTTCACATTCTTGAAACATTTCCTCACAGACAACATCAGGCTCAAGTTCAGGTCAAGTTACATTTACGCACTCGTGGTGAAATATACTACATCAACCAATTAAATAATCCAGCAGAAGAAAGATGTGGCATCATCCTTCAGAATAGTCTGCGTGAACAACAACGAAACAGTTTACTGAGGGGGAAACAAAGCCATGACGGCATGTTTAAAGGGTCTTAATTTATTTTCTTCGGGTAGAATTTAACTAGATAAAGTAAGTAGACGCTATTTATTCGTCTTTGTACCGGTTATGGTCAGGAGAATGGCATGAAATCATTATCTTGTGCAGAGAAGGTGTTGGTCTTGAGTTGAATTACCGTAAACTACATAAATGCTACATTTCTACTATAGTACTATATATAAAAATTTGTTGTATTGTTGAGAAAATAATGCGATTCAAAAAGTTGTTTTGAACCTGGACAAGGGCACTGAAAACCATTAAAGAGATCGATATATTTTCACACGTAAAGCTTGAAATCTACTGAACTTTTTTATTATTCAATCTGTTTCCTTTAGTTAACAAATTGTGAAATTAAATCGGCGATCGTTATTTATTTTTGGAATGAAGGCGCATTAGGAGATTGTTACCAACAAGTCTTGAGCTGACCTACTTTTGATGAAAATTTCTGGTGATTTTTGATGAAAATCACTGGCGATTCTGACTTGGGCGGTGCCCATCTTAATATAGGCAGGATTCTAACTGGGGGCGAGGATTTCCAAGAGTTCAGTTCGCGTTCCGAGTCCTAATGCCTACTCTACTTCGTAGGTCCTGTGACGTTAGTCACACTGCTCATGTGTATATATGTATATATTTTTTCAATTTCTTTCAATGTCCCCATCGTATCTATATAACCGTCAACTGAACTGAAACACGCTATAGTTTAACACAAGGCAAAGAAGAATGGAAAAAGAAGAAGAAAAAATGATAGAACTTATAGTTTGACTGAAGTGTTTATGATATATAAACTCGAACGTGTATGCGGGTCAGTCAGGCTGAACCTTGCCGTAATACTTTCGGCTATAATCCTCAATCGTTTTTTTTCAATCGCTTATATTTTCTCGATTAAAAAACCATTCAATCGCGATATCGCTTTTTATTCGAGAAATTTTCTCGATTGAAAAACGATTGCCAGCAGAAGCAAAACACCATTCGAGCAGCGATCGCGAACTGAATCGTTTATTTTGAAGAAAAAAACCCATTCCCTCGCGCCTTGGAAAATCGAGACTTCGAGAAAATTTGACGAAATAAACGATTCATTCGCGAACGATAATTGGAAACGGTGCCTAAATATGTTGAAGAATTAGTGTAATAAATGGACATCGGCGTGTAGGAGATGAGCTGGCATTAACAATGTATGCCATCTGAAATCTCGGGCTGACAGAACTGTTAGGTCCTAAGGTGTCCTTGGGGATCGAAATGGTTTCTCGATAATCGAGTAACACCAATGAATATCTCGTCTCGAAGCCTCCCGGTTGATCTTCTTTATCGATTATTGTCTCGTTATTCTCCCGGTTTTCTCTCGAAGCATAAGACCATCTTGAGTCCCCACAAAATCACTCGACTTGTTTCGAGAATGGAATTCAGATGTATTCAATTGAAGGTTTTAATCCATCGAAGGTATGCTCGTAAAAGATAATACTTCTCCGTGGCAGCGAGATCGATGTCTACGAACACGGTAGAACACGGATGATGAATCAGAATGAAAATGAATCATTTGATACTATTTGTGTAATTCTATCCAGAGATCTGTAGTCGCATACTTGCTCTGACAGCGCAGTTTCTCTACAAAGTAAGTGTGTGAATAACGAAACATCGCCAAATTCAAATTGTATACGCTGGCTATTTATTATTCAGTATAAATTAATTATTTCGAATCGTATATGAGATACGTCCAGGAACTGCGCATTGTAATTCTGCAAGCCCAGAATAAAATTCCATATGTTCTTCTAAAAGTACATCAGAATGAGACAATATCTTTATTGATAATAACTATTTCATGGCATCTGGAAAATTCTTCAGAGATTTCCCCGCTATTCAGAAAATAGTGGCTTTGATGTCAAAAACGCGATTGTACTCAGAATTGCATGCGCGATAATTTAATTCTTTGTAATTTAACGTGAGTATATTATCTTACCACGTGAACAGTGTTTTTTTCAGTTTTTTCTCTCCAACTGAGTATACGCCCCTTTTCCCAAGAGATAAATAGCGCAGTGAAATGAACATCTTCTTCAGTTGCAAGGCTCAAATTACGACTCCACGAAGTCAAATGAAGCGTGTTCTCTCAGTTTGATATATGAAAACATCGTGACACGGATACACAGGTTAAACGTAGAATAACATGGAGAACATCGTTTGAAATTCGATGTGGAGATTCTTTGGGCCGCGATATGCGTTTAAGTAGTAGGGAGACGGCACGAAGGCCATTATTTTCCAGGGAGGTAACTCTTGGTCCCCATTTTTCCACCATAGGACATGTACTGACCTGTCTGTGGGATTTTCCCCACAATGTCGTACACGGAGGTGACCGAAGATGTCACGGAGGTCAGATTATTCTTCCGCGGTGATGCGGTCTGGTGGTGATGCGGTCGCGGGAAAAAGCTTCCGCGGAGAAAAAATGGTCCCTAGACTTGAAATACGCTGCATGGTCCGATTGGGTCGAGTGAGGTACCAAAGTGGAGCATTCGTGAAGGGGCGTCCAGTCATGGGTGGGTGCATGTAAAATTAAGATTTTTTCCCGAAACTATAAAAAGCGGAACACGGACTTTACCTCTAAAATAGGGGAAAACACCTATCAACCCTAGTCAAAAGGGCTAATATCGGTCCCCGGGCTTATTGAGACCTGCCTATCAAGTCAATGGGGAAACTATAAAAAGCGGAATACGGACATTACCCCTACAATAGGGGTCTGTATTATACAATATAAGGAAAAAATGGCTGTATGGGGTATGGGGATGGTCAATTTCTTTCGTGGGCTTTACTATGGCTTGTGGGGTCGCGTTCGCCAAGAAAATGACAATGGAAAGGGTCCCTGAGCGAATCGGTGAAATTTTTGGGAAAAGTCACTGAGGTCTGTATATAGGCCCATAGGCTGGCCATGGGGGGTATAGGTCCAACCTGGGAAATTCACACACGTTCATTGTGATATGGGTTGCTTGGATTTGTTTTTCACGTCTCGTCATTTAGAACACGATGGGAAGGGTCTCGGAGCGAAATGGTGAATTTTTTAGAAAAAGTCACCGAGGCCTGGGTTGGCCCATAGGCCTATACTGCATGGCTACGGGTGCATAGGTCCATACGGGGTGGACGTTTTAGGATCTAGATGGGTCACTAATGGTCCGATGGGGTCGAGTGAGGTATCAATGTGAAGCCTATGTGAGGAGGCAACCGATGGGATGGATGTGGGGTAGGAATATCGTCATTCTGCGCATGCGCAACAGACAAAGTGTATGAAAATAGACGTTTTGGGATCTAGGGGAGCCACTAGTGGGTCGATGGGATCGAGTGAGGTATCCTTGTGAAGCCTATGTGAGGGGGCTAGACTAGGGTGTCGTTTCCATTCTGCTGCGCAGGTCACGTGGGTTGTGATGTCACTTCGGTTTCACCTCCAAACCCAGAAGAGTTTCAATTTTCTCTTAGACGTCCGGATGTTCAACCTCCGGGGTTTTTCCCGGCCCGGTCCGGGCCGCCCCGGCCGCAGCGCGCGCGCGCGCGGGGGTGATCTGATGCCGCAGCGCGCGCGTCATCACCGGCAGTGCGTGGGTGAATCCACAGCGCGCGCGCGCATGAAGACCCTCATACATAGCCCAATGCAGGCGCAGACGTGATGTGCCCGGATGATAGACACGGACGTCGCCGAGAAAAACACATAGAACACGTCAGATACAGTCGCCCCCTCAAGACCCTCATATATACCCGGATGAGGGACGTTACTGAAAAGACACGGACGTTACCGAAAAGACACGGACTTTACCGAAAAGACATGGACTTTACCGAAAAGACACGGACGTACCCGAAAAGATACGAAGGTGAACGACATTGTGGAAAAACCCCACAGACAGGTTATTACATGCATTCCTATGATGTTCACAGATTACGCCCATTCACGAAGGGCCGTCACAGGGCGTAGTAGAAAAAAGCGCATTTCTAACCTTATTGACCTTATGGCGCAAGCGAGTATAACAAGTGCCCATGGCTCACACGGTGTATAAAACCCTACCTAACAGGTACACTATAAAGCCACCTCTCTAACCGTTCGCTTTTCATTCATTCCCCACCATGGCAGCGAGCGGAACAGAGCTTGCGTTATTCCAACTGACGTCCGACGTCTACCTCATCGTCAATGACGATCACCTGGAGCTGGCCCAAGACGCACCGCAGAAGGTGAAGATTTTGTTATCGCTATCAGGCTGGACTCTATTGACACGATTGTTACAGGGAAAAGAGCCCGAAAGGGATTTCATACACGTGGAAGTTGGCGTGCACATACGCACTGCTGGAGCGGATTCCCTTTTTCCCCGGTTGGAACAGAGTGGAGGTACCTATATCACACTCTGTCCACCCTTATGGATGGCACAAAAAGATGTACTCCCCGATGTGGATGACTTACTACACCCCGAGGTGAAAGAAGGGACTGTGGCTACCCGGAGGCTTACACCTGGCTGCACCCTATTGTTGTACCCCAAACGAGTAGACCTCATCGATAGCGGACTTAGGTGTTGATGTACGCCTGAACCCAAAGCGCAATCTCTTTGTCACCGGAAGGATGGACTACCTTGAAACGGGTGTTGTTGGGTGACCTGCACGGTGATAGCATTCACCTGTGTGACGACGTCTACATTTTCTGCGGTCCCTTTTTCGCTCGACTCCTCTGTCTGAACGACGGTGGTTTTACCCTGGACCCTGATCTATGGACGGCTTTGGAACAAGTAGTCCCCATTGTCGATAAGGTACTATCTCTATAGGAGCCACATAACCAATCAGAATAGTACGTATCACGGACTACATCCGTAGAGCTACATCTAGGGGCGCATGTGTGACATGGTCTATAAAACACGTCCCTCTGGATCCGACACCTTCATTTCTACGGTTGCAGAGCCATGCTGGAGATCCAGCCCTATGCGAATCGCATTTTACAGCATGCCACCGTGGTTAATTCACTCACGGGTTACCGAACAGTAGTCCGGTCCATGTTTGCAGAGGGCGACGACAACGAGGGGCGACGCCAGATCCTGAACGAGTTCACAGAAGCGGTCCTCGACACAGTGCACTCGATGGAGAGGTGTGCCATCACTCACCACTACTGGACTTTGACAGCCATCCTTGATGCTCGGGCTATGGACCACGAGCGCTCACGCCGGAACCAGCGACGGCTGGTTGGCCTCACAATAGTCTGTGCCCTATTGACCCTGGCGCTGTAGCATTGACAGTAGGACCTGACTATAAAGACGAGGGTCAGACACAGTGTGCGTCATTCAACGATCGTCATTGGATCAACCATGTCACCAGTCCTACGAGCCATCCTTCCCCTTACACCCCGGGTGCGGTTACACGTCTATGAAGATAAAGTCACCCTCGTGGAAGACCGCGGAGATGTTTGCTGGTCGCGCACTGAGAACGTATCGAATACGGTTACGCTACACCGTGACGGCTGGACCAAATTTAAACCGGTGTTGAGCGGCGAACTCGACGGACACCTCATCCACTAGACCATGTCATCTACGTACACCGTGGACCCTTCTTCCCACGCCTGGGCCGCTACCAAGACCCTACGCGAGGCTTCACCCTAGACCCCGATCTGTGGACAGCCTTCGAGAACGTGGTGCCCATCGTGGACCAGCTGTTTACACCGGACGAGCGGTCATCAGACGAGTTGGAGTGGGCTCGTGCCCTGAGAGAAGCGGCGGCAGAACCAAATGAACAAATGTCTAGCCATGAACCAGACGACGATGCTATTGATTACCCGGCTAGACTCAGTCAGACCAGTGACATGACCACCCGATCCTTTGATCTCACGGGGTTCTCCCTATAAATACGAGAGACAGTCAAATCTGGTACCATTCACGTACTGACCATGACGGAGCATATTATACTGGCGTATCTCAGCTTGACCCCCGAGGTTTTCCTGCATGTGCGACGCGGCCCTTTCTTTGCTCAATTGGCTCGGCTAGATGGAGGTACAATGCATTTTACCCTTCACCCTGATCTATGGTCTGCATTGGAAGATGCCGTGGTAGATGTGGATCAAGTGCTTATCAAGCGGTCATCAGACGAGTTGGACTGGTCATTACCATGGACACTGTGGAAGCCAACGAAGAAAATCAGAAAGAAACTCCGGCCCAAGATATACCAGTTATAAATAAACGATAGAGCCAGGGTCCATCATCATTTGTCACCATGAAGCGCTGGGAGAAGGTGTTGGATAACTTATACTACAGTCCCGACAGTCCGGTGGTCTATAGTGCATTTGTCGGCTCTCTATCGAGCGGCCAAACCCAAGGGGATACAACGTGCCCAAATCCGAGATTGGTTAAGAAAACAAGACACCTATACCTTACATCGATCTGTCCGTCGCCATTTTCTACGGAACCGGGTCATCGTGGGAGGAATAGATGCCCAGTGGCAAGCGGATTTGGTCGAAATGAGCGCCTTTGCCAAACACAACGATGGGAATCGGTATATCTTGACGTGCATCGATATCCTGTCGAAGTATGCGTGGGTGGTACCCATCCGGACAAAAACGTGGGCGAATCTCATAGCGGCGTTCAAAGACATCTTCAAGACCGGGCGCAAACCTTTGTATTTGCAAACCGACGAAGGCACGGAATTCCTCAACAGACCGTTCCAACAGTTTCTGAAAGCCGAGAAGGTGTTTTTCTTCCATACGTACAACGAGACCAAGGCTTCCGTGGTGGAAAGGTTCAACAGGACATTCAAAGGCCGCATGTATAAATATTTCACCTATAAGAATACAAGGCGGTACATCGATGTTCTCCCGAAACTTGTGAGTGGTTACAATCGAGCCTATCATCGGAGTATAGAGAGAGCCCCCATTACCGTGACCTAACGCAATGAAGCCCAAGTCCGGCGTGTCTCGTACCCCAGGCAATCGCAACGAACGACGAAGGCTGTGTACAAGGTTGGGAACCCTGTACGGATCAGTAAAGTCAAAGGTCAATTTGAGAAAAGTTACTTGCCCAACTGGAGCGATGGGCACTTCCTGATTAAACGGCGCCTACCCCAACAGCAGCGAGTCTATGAGCTGGAAGATCTTCAAGGGGAACCGTTGCTAGGGACGTTTTACGAGATGGAATTACAGCCTGTCGTAAAAACACAGCAAGACTACTACACGGTGGAGCAGATTTTGGAAACGGAACGTCGACGTGGCAAACTGTTTCATTTCGTCAAATGGCAAGGCTGGCCCAGTTCCTTCAATTCCTGGGTCGCTGTCAACCAGGTGAAACGACTATAAAGCCAGACACCACTACCGTCATCCTTCATTCCACGTTCGACCACGGGGCTATGGACAAGCAGCAGCTGCCTCTGAACACGGCGTCTCCCAAAACACGCAAAGCGCAAGTGGGCTTTGTGGTGATTGTGCTAACCCTGCTGAGTGTGTTGTACGGAGGTGTGTTTTACGACGTGGCATATGTCAGCACGCTACTTAACCAACTGAGAACACCAGCCATCAGTGAAACCAGTCTACAGATAGCACCAGTCAACCCCGTATCGAGCCCAGTCACCACCACACCCCGTGTACAAGCCACGTCGAGCTCCACAGCAAGCTCCACACCTACACCAAGAACGCCCACTACCTCTGAAAACCCACCGGATTTCATCCCTCATAGTGAACAGACAACGACGACCGACGTTATACCCACCACCATCATCAATCACAGTGAACAGACAACGACGACCGACGTTGTACCCACCACCACCACTCCAGTTCACTCGTACGGAATTTACGAGAGCGGGTTACCACGACAGCGCATACAGCTCGAACCATGGACCCTCGGTGGCAGCATCCCTTCACTTGCGTCATCGCAGGACCGACGGGTTCCGGCAAAACGCACTTCGTCAAGAAGCTCCTTCAACACGCCGACAGCATGATCACCCCACCCATTGCCCGAGTCGTGTGGTGTTACGGAGAATGGCAGAAAGCGTATGCAGCAATGCCCCACATCACGTTCGTGGAGGGCCTACCCAACCTGGCCGATTTGGAACCCGACACCTTGGTGGTTCTGGATGATCTCATGGCGGAGACGGATGCGCGGGTCTCCCAACTCTTTACCAAAGGCAGCCACCATCGACGGCTTTTAATCAACGTCACAAAACATTGTTGCAGAAACTTATAAAACAGGGCTATTCCACCAAGCGCCTCCACTCAAAGTTTCTCAAATTTGGCGATACATATCGCATGCTGATAGCAAAATACGAACGTAGCGTGCAAGATCTATGGCGCTACGTTTCGTAACTTGTGTCTAATTCCGCTTAACCCGGGGCTAGGGGCCGTATGAACCCATGTACTTCAATATCCTCATGGTACTCATATGAACAGTCACAATCAAAGCGTGATAGTCCAGTCAAATTGAGGTTTGACCCACCACAAATTGCAACAGAATTGTTTTTGCTGCAGTGCATTTCCGAAAGGTCTCTAGAATAACATACCAAAAGTCTACAAACAGATATGCATGGGAAATATATTAAATTTCAAGTTGAAATTTTAGGTATTTTTCTTGAAATTTCAGTGTTTATCTGTCTCTTGATCCTACAAGAAAACCTTGTACTTGATACTAAGCGTGAAAGAAATGGGTCATTACTTACACTCATTCCATTCGTTATCATATCAAGGTTATACTTAGCCTAAAATAATACCCTTGCACGAAAATATTTATGGAAAAATTCAAAATGGCGGATGTTTTGGGGTCATTCTAAATCTGAACTTTTGACCATTTTCAGGACAGTCCAGGCAATCTATCTGGTTTTTTTAGCTGGACCCAAAACAAATTGCAACAAATTTATTTCACTGGTATGTGTTTCTAACAGGTTCCCAAAACAGCATACTAAAAGTCTACCAAAATCTATTTGGTGGAGATACTTTTATTGAAAACAAAGATACGCCATTTTATAATACATCATAGGCCATTATGCCTCATATAAGCAAGGTAGAATATTGGGGTTTTTTCCATCAATAAGGACAGTTTATCATCCAATTAATACATGACCCAGGGTACAGTATGCCATGGTGATGAAAACGTGTGTCTTCCCGGTGGAGTTACTCATCAGCGTAGATACCAAACTGATAGTTCAGCATCAGGCTATATGAATTATAGATGGTAATATTCAGTCAGTTAATATTTTTGTCATTATCATAATCATCTGAAAGAGGAATTCTCTCCCGAAATAAATGAAATGACAAGCTGTGATATATTTTCCTTCAGCCGATAACTGTCACAGACAATATTTCTACAAACCCACTCATGGAGATATCTCTCTATTATCACGACATGTGCTTTGTTGGAAAATACAACTCTGCAAACCATTAATGATCTATCGCAATTGTGTTTCTGATATGTTTTGACGAAGGAAGAATAATTATGCAGATCCTACCATCTAATTATCAAACAAATAATAATCTAGATTATAGGCAAACTTGTTCTACCATGACGTTCTACCATGCCATTTACCATGTTTCATTTACATTTTCAACACTATAGGCCATGCTCCTACAGATGCATCTTCTTCAGCTGCAATCTTTCTTACAGTTGCACCTGATAACCTCAAAGAGTGCCAGTGGAACTGGTGGCATTTCAGTTTTCACAGAGAGAAGCCGTCCACCCTCATTCTTGTAGTCGCAATGGATGGTCTTCTCCTTTGCACTCTGAACACGCGAACCTTGATACTTAGCTGATGCTGATGTTGGTGGAAGGTTTTGAATGCCAGTATGTCGGCACCTCTTCCCACTTCCCTTATATGTGTTGCAATTGTACCTGCACATATATGATTCGTTTTTGCCACAGAAACGCTTGTATCGCATGCAGCTAATTGCTTCGTCAGGGTTACCATTGTATAAACACACAAGCACCTGCAATAGATAACCTCAATCGGGACTCCCAATGGCCTGGTTGAACACTTCAGCGTGTTGGCGAAATAGCTCATTGAGCGTTGTTTTCTTTACGGACGCATATTTGCCAATGCCATATGGTCAGTAGACTGTCACAGCCCTGAATGGCATGCACAAACAACATATTTGTGCAGACTTACATTCCCAGCACAGCCTTTGTCTTCTTGACATTCCAAACTATCCGTTTCTTTGCATTCTCTCTTGGCTGAAAGTAGATGTCATTGTCATCCATGTCTGCATGAAAACAGAGCAGAACTAACAGGTCCGTATCATAACCAATCAAAGTTTTGATGCTGTCAGTCGATTGAACGGCAGCTTTTACAATAAAATCATCTGCATATGAAACACCCTGCCCTATACAACTGGTCACTCATAAGAGTAATGAACTGCTACTTGTTGACGTTGTTTGCTAGAAATTCGTCTTTCTTTGACTGAATGACCAGGTCACTAGTGAGACCGGAGAGTTTGGAATGTCAAGAAGACAAAGGCTGTGCTGGGAATGCAAGTCTGTACAAATTTGTTGCTTGTGCATGCCATTCTGTGCTGTGACACAGTATTCCGACCGTATGGCATTGACAAAGGTGCTGCCTTGAAGAAGATAAATGACATTGAGCTATTTCGCCAACAAGGTGACGTGTTCATTCAGATCATGGGAGTCTCGACGAAGGTCATTTGTTGCAGCAGCATAGAAAACGATTATATGTTTATACAGTAGTAACCCAGACGAAGGAATTGACTTGAGGGGAAGACCATCCACTGTAGCCACAAACATGGGAGTGGACAATTCAATCGGTTTCTCCCCGCGAAAACTGATCTGCCACCAGCTTCAGGGGTTTCTTGAGGTTATCAAGTGGAACTGCAAGAAGGATTGCAGCTGAAGCAGATGCGCCTGTAAGGATCATGGCCTGGATTGTTCAAGTGTGTGTGGAGAATACTGACGATTGAGATGTGCAAAACCCAGACCTTTGAAAATGACATTGGCGAAGACAATTGGGATTGGGATTGATAGTGCGGTGATATATTCCTCAACTTATGGCAGTGTTAATGAGGAATAACAATAAAATACATCAACAATATGTAGGAGAAGTCACTTCCCCTAATAATGTTACCATGAACCAGAATGTAAAATGAAACTTGATAAGTTATGCCGTCAACTTTGCCTATAATTCAAAGTATTATTTGTTTAATATATTAGGATCTGCATAATTATTTTTTTTCATCAACAACATTTGTCTTACAAACAATTGTGATGAATCATAATTGTTTGGCAGATTGTCGTTATATATCTGAACTATTGCTAAACGCGACGTTGAATCTTACTTCTCTCTCTCTAATGATTGGCAAGGCTGCATTTTTTTTCAACAAGATACAAACACTATTGAATGTCGGACCTGACACTTGCTACGTGCTTATGATAATAGAGTTATATCTGTATAAGTTGATGGAACTATTGTCTGTGATTGTCATAGGTTAAAAGAAAATATATCACAGCTTGTCAGTTCCCTCTTGGATAACAATGCTAATGGAAATAATGCCAACTGACAGGATATTACCATGTATGATTATATACCCTGGTGCTGAACTATCGTTTTGCTATCTACTTATATGAGCAAATCCATTGGGAATGCGAATGTTTTTACCACCATAGAAAAATGTATCCTAGATCATCATGTATTGATTGGATTTCTGGGTGAACTGTCCTTATTCAGAGACAAACCAATATTTTCTACCTTTTTATATGAAGCATGATGGTGTATCTTCGTTTTAGAAGAAGTCTTATCTCCACCAAATAGATTTTGGTAGACTTTGGATATGTTGTTCTGTGGACCTATTAGGAATGCATGCCAGTGAAAAAAATTCTGTTGCAATTTGTTTTGGGTCCAGCTAAAAAAAAAGCAGGTAGATTGCCTGGATTGTCATGAAAATGGTGAAAAGTTCAGATTTAGAATGACCCCATACATCCGCCATTTTGAATTTCTTCATAAATATTTTCGTGCAAGGGTATTATTTTAGGCTGAGTATAACCTTTATATGATAACGAATGGAATGAGTGTAAGTAATGACCCATTTCTTTCCTGCTTATTACCAAGTACAAGGTTTCCTTATAGGAGCAACAGACAGATAAACACTGAAATTTCGAGAAAAATACCTCAAATTTCAACTTGAAATTTAAGACATTTCCCATGCATATGAGATTGTAGACTTTTAGTATGTTATTTTGGGGACGTTTCTGAAATGCATAGCAGTGAAATAAATTCTGTTGCAATTTGTGGTGGGTTGACCCCAAAAATGAGCTAGATTTACTGGACTATGACTGAGATACATCATTCTTTAAATGACGACTTTACAACGAATATTATGGATTAAGAATACTGATCAGCGATACGGATTTGATATTTTTGGAACATCATGATGTCTTGCCGGCATCATTGAAAACTGTTGACCGCTTCTCTCTTGCAGGAAACAAGCCTATGTTTATGTATACTATGATTGTCTTTTTAATTTGGTGCTAATACTGTTATATGGAATATGGAATAGGTCTTTGGATTATGGACGCGGATATTCTCTAACGGACGACGGCTGGATTATGAATGACGGACTAGACGCTTGTAATCATCTACATTGTGCAGAACCTGTTCAGTAAAAACAAAGCACATAGGAACATCAGCTTAAATGCCCACTACCTGGTGGTCTTCAAAAACCCGAGAGATACCACTCAACTGCTGCACCTGGCGAGACAAATGTATCTCGGCCGCACACCGTTTGCGTTGGAAGCCTTTAAAGATGCCACAACCCCTCAGCACGGGTATATGCTCTTCGACCTCAAGCAAGCCACCCCGACCACCTTCGACTACGGACCGGCATCTTTCACGGAGAGGCCCACCACGTGTACATGCAAAAATAAATGTAAACACATCCACAGTGGTGCCCCCTGCTGGGGTGTGTGTTTGATGATGGGGATAATAAAAAGAATGAATACCACAGCATGGTTGACTTTGTCTCTGTTCTCTGAGGTAGATAAGAAGGGCAGAGTTGTGGGTTCTGGCATTAGTTGTACATGATGTCTGCGCGAGTACGGAAGCCGCGCTCCGTGTATTGCAGACGGCTGCACCCACCCGAGTTGGTCCGAACCATTTTACGCGGTGCGGATCCTGACCTTGTACGCTGTATGTGCGAGATCGGGTACAACCTGTTAAAAGGCAACTTTCCACTGACTCCGGCTCAGAAGATCAAGTTGGCCAAGCATAAGACAGGTCTCCGAACCTTAGTCCAGAAGCGGCTCCCTCAAACACAAAAGAAAAAGGTGTTACCGAAATGCGGTTTTCTCGGGCCATCTTAACACCTTTGGCCGCTTCCGTGTTGGGTCCAGTATTGGGTGGACTCTTCGGCCGACAATGAACCACACGAAAAAAATGGTCCTCGTAGAACCACGGTTCCTTCAAAACCTCCAATCACCCTACCCTGTCCCACCTACGGTGAAGACCATAAACACCCTCGATGGAGAGATGCAACAGATTTTACAAAGACCCGGAGTTAAGCGACAGTGAGAAAGTACAACGGTACAATGAGACGCTTCAACGGTACATGACGTTCATGGACCAATAGAAAACCCTCTCTACCCCACCACCACCACCCCCACCACGTGACACACCGCCGACCTCAGCACCGCTCCAACAGCCGCCATTACCAGGGGTAGCACCCACAGCCCCACAGTGGGTGGAAGACGAAGTGCTGAAGAGTGTACCTGCACCGTTCAAGAAACAAGCTGGCCTGGTATTACAACGGATGAAACAGAATCCTAACATGACTTGGAATGATAAAGGCGAACTCCTGGTACAGAATCAGGTGATCCTCGAGGATGGGAGGTCTTCGCTCAAGGCTTGAAAGACATGCATGTACCACAGCAATTGGTGGGGAACCCCCGCTACTGGGCCTTTATGCAGCGAACCCAGCAATCGCCGAGTGGCCCATTACCTTCTTGGGAATCCGAATGGGAACCGGAGTCACCCCCAAAACACCACCACCACAACGGGCACCTTCTTTGCAGACCTTTAAAAGACCATCCTTGATCAGGACACCCTACATCTCCAGAGCCGTGACACGTAGCAAGTCAACGCGACGAACACGACGCCGGACACAACCGCCCAAGGCCTGCAACACATATTAAAACCAACAGCAGCAGCAGGACAGCTCAATCGCCATGTTTTACCACACCCTATCCAGTAACAGTTCGCTGGATGTGTTTCCTGACAACACCTTGGCCAAGTACCTGGCCCAGTTACCGCAGCCGTTGCATTTACCTGGGCGCTGGGAATGTGGCCTCGTGGATATCCAATACCCTTACTCGTGGTACAACGTGCGAGCCAATGAAGTGTGGTACGAGGTGACCTACGAAGGAAAAGACACCCGACTCACCCTCCCCGAAGGCCAATACGATACTCACAAGGAGTTCATGGGTGGGCTGTCAAGACTGTTGCATTATAAGGCTCTACGGGCGGTCACAAATACTTCAAGACCCATCAAAGCCTATCCCTTCAAGAATCACGTGAATTTCGATTACAACGCACACAACGACAAGGCACATCTTATCGTCACCGCCAACGCGAGTGTCGTACTGAGTCCTATCCTACAGCAAATGCTGGGTTTCGATCTACAGACGTTCGCTGGTCCCACCGCCCACCAAGGCGAGATCCCGATGGATATGAAGTCGGGTATGTACGGACTCTACGTCTACTCGGATGTGGTGGACAACCACATCGTGGGCGATATCAACACACCTCTGTTACGGGTGGTGCCCATTAAAAAGACGTATGGAGATCAAGTCACCCACAGTTTCACCCACATGCTCTACCTACCCGTACGACAAACCGACATCAAGACGATCACGGTGGATATAAGAGATGACACGGGACGACCGGTGGCATTCGAACTTCATTTTCGACAAGCACGTGCTCCCCACTTTGTATAATGAAGGTGCCTTACGAGTGCGATGCATCTTAGTGGCCAAAGCACAACGCACCGTAGGGAATAAAAGACCTGCACCACCGAGACCACGCACCAGTCGACGACCGACCCAGTGACGACGCACATCGAAGACCCAGGATATCTTTTCTTAAAACATGTCCTTGATCCACGCAGAGTCCTGTCCCTCCACCAACAGTGAATTTGATTTGTGGACCGTGCCGCCCACACAGACCAGTGCCGAACAAGGATTATGGGTGGAGCATCTCCCGCTCTCCAGCATCAACGAAACAGGGCCCATCGAGTTCACCATCAGTAATGCGGATACGGCCTATGTGGATTTAGCCCATACATACTTGTATGTGAAAGCCAAGATCGTCAATGGAGATGGCTCCAGAATCGTGGACCAAGCAACGGTGGGCCCGACGAATCTCTGGCTGCACTCGATGTTTCAACAGGTGGATATATTTCTCAGCGACAAACTCATCAGTGACTCGACCAGCACGTACCCCTATCGAGCCTACATCGAGACCCTGTTGTCGCATGGCCGAGAGGCTAAAAAATCTCAACTGACAGCCGCTTTATTCTACCAGGACACAGCCCAGCACATGGGCGTAGAGAACGACAATGTGGGATATAACAAACGGAAGGCTTTGACCGCGAACGGCGTCTCGGTGGATCTCATGGGTCGACTGCACGCAGATATGTTCATGCAAGACCGGTACCTCTTGAACAAGATCCCCATCAAAATCCGACTGATACGGGCGCCTCCGAACTTCGCCTTGATGGCCACTAACGTAAACGGGCATGCAGCTGACTATAAGATTGTCATCCAAGACGCAGTCCTGTATGTCCGAAATGTGAAACCGAATCCAGCCGTTCAATTGGGACACCTCAAAGCCTTGGAAACAAAACCAGCCCAGTACCCTATCCGACGTGTGCAAACCAACGTGTTCTCTGTGTCTGCTGGAAATATGAGCGTCAACAAAGAAAACCTGTTCCTGGGGGAACTACCCAAGCGATTGATCCTGGCCTGTGTGGAAAATACCAGTTTCAGCGGAGCCTACCCAGAGAACCCGTTTGACTTTAGACCTTTCGGCATCAATTTTGTGGCCTTGCATGTGGATGGACAACAGGTCCCAGCCACGGCCTTAACACCGAACTTTGGGCGCGCGAATTTCATTCGAGCCTATCAGAGCCTGTTTACAGCCACCGGTCAAATCAACCAGGACGAAGGGAATATGATCAGTCGGGAGGACTACGGGAACGGATACACGTTGTTCTGTTTCGATCTGACCCCCACCTTAGAGAACGACCATCGGCTGGCCCTCGCCAAGCAAGGCAATTTACGGTTGGAAATTCACTTTCAACGAGCCCTCCGGAGCACCGCCGAGTTTGACAACATCATTCAAGTGGACAAATCGCGCAACGTCCTGTGTGACTTCTCCACCTAACATGGATACAGACCAGATAACCACCGTGCTGGAGAATGACCCAGAGACATGTATTGTGTTTCAAGGGGTGTTCGCCCGAGATGTGTTCCCATTAGACCGTATGTAGCCTGCTGCTTACGTTCTCAACACGGACCCGATGGATCGGCCCGGTGAACATTGGGTGGGCGTGTACTTGACAGAACAGCATGGCGAATACTTTGACCCGTACGGCCTGCCACCCCTCCAGCCCGATATAACAGACTTCATGGATCAAGGCACAGAGACGTGGCGTTGGAACAGTCAAACGTTGCAAAGCCTGGCCAGTAGCGTGTGCGGACAATATTGCTTGTTTTACCTGTACCATCGATGCCGGGGAAGACCCTTATCTACCATCGTACAGATGTTTGACGAGTACCCCAAGGCCGAGGACCGCGATGTACTCGTATATGACTGGGCCGCCCATCATTTCAATGTACAAGCCCCGTTCTGGGCTTAAGTTCTTTCAATGTACACACGCCCGCTGTTCTGGGCTTAAGTTTACAAGCCCTCTGTTCTGGGCTTCAGTTCTTTCAATGTACAAGCCCCCTGTTCTGGGCTTCAGTTTTCACGTGGTTGTTCTCACGTTGTTGTTGTTACTGAATAAAAAACAAAATGAGATCTCACCAAAAAAACCTGTCTTGTGTGTTTTCTATATGAGCATAATGCATGAAACTGGCTTTGAACACCGTATTAGCCAATCAGTGGCCTAGAATGGAGCCAAAGGTAACCCATCCATGTCCAGAAAACATTACCTGGATGTACAAGAACCCGGATGTAGGCGCGGACGTAGGCGAAAGCATCCTAGTACCCGGATGTAGGCGCAGACGTGAGCGAATTTTTAGTACCCGTCTATTGGTTCTCTTATCGATCGCTCATTGGCTCTTTTTCTCGACCGCTGATTGGTCCAGATGGAACTGCCCATCCTTCCCAGGTTAATTTACAATCCCCTTTTGGGGTTCAAGCTCTGTATATCGATGCCGCAACATTGTCTCCGAACCTCGCCGAAAGGGAGACCTTGGACCTTTGAACTGGATGTGACCTTTGACCTTTTGACCCCACATTCATCAGCGCACTGCCGGTGATGAACCCGCGCGCGCGCGCTGCGGGCGGGGCGGGCCGGGCCGGGAAAATTCCCGGAGGTTGAACATCCGGACGTCTAAGAGAAAATTGGAATTCTTCTGGGTTTGGAGGTGAAACCCGGAAGTGACGTCACAACCCACGTGACCTGCGCAGCAGAATGGAAACGACACCCTAGTCTAGCCCCCTCACATAGGCTTCACATGGATACCTCACTCGATCCCATCGGCCTACTAGTGGCCCACCTAGACCCCAAAACGTCTATTTCCATACCCTGTGTCCACTGCGCATGCGCAGAGTGACGATATTTCAACCCCGCACTCACCCCATCAGATGCCCCCTCACATAGGCTTCGCATTGATATCTCACCTAATCGGCCCACTAATGGCTCCCCTAGATCCCAAAACGTCTATTTCCATACACTTTGTCTATTGCGCATGCGCAGAATGACGATATTCCTACCCCACATGCATCCCATCGGTTGCCCCCTCACATAGGCTTCACATTGATACCTCACTCGACCCCATCGGTCCATTAGTGGCCCACCTAGATCCCAAAACGTCCACCCCGTATGGACCTATACACCCATAGCCATGCAGTATAGGCTTAGGCCTACCCAACCCTCGGTGACTTTTTCCAAAAATTTCACCGTTTCGCTCCGGGACCCTTCTCATCGTGTTCTAAATGACGAGACGTGAAAAACAAATCCAAGCAACCCATATCACAATGAACGTGTGTGAATTTCCCAGGTTGGATGTTTTCCCCTATTATAGGGGTAAAGTCCGTGTTCCGCTTTTTATAGTTTCGGGGAAAAATCCTAATTGTACATGCACTCACCCATGACTGTATGCCCCTTCACGAATGCTTCACTTTGATACCTCACTCGACCCATTCGGATCATGCAGCGTATTTCAAGTCTAGGGACTACTATTTCTCCGCGGAAGCTTTTTCCCGCGTCCGCATCACCACCAGACCGCATCACCGCGGAAGAATAATCTGACCTCCGTGACATCTTCGGTCACCTCCGTGTACGACATTGTGGGAAAAACCCCACAGACAGGTCAGTACATGTCCTATCATGTTCACAGGTCAAAACAGCGCCCCCTGGTGGAAAAAAGGGGACCAAGAGTTACCTCCCTGGAAAATAATGGGCTTCGTGCCGTCTCCCTACTACTCGTGTACAATAAGCGATTCCAATATACTGGCTGATCGTCTGAGAAGCTGAGAAACGGCAAATTTAACGATAACAAAACACGGATATATAGAATCCTGGACTCCCTTGAGACTAGCGATTAATTTCATAACCATCTATAAAACCGGGACGTTTCGATCGTGATATAGAACTGGGAGGAAATCGAAACTCGTCGCCAGTGGTTTCCGGTTCCGCCCTGCCGACCTCAGCCCAGCGATTTCTTGGTCCACCTCGAAGGCATCGAGAAAGTGCCTCGATTAATTGAAGTGCATGATCCCTAACTAAATCAGATTTATTATGTATGTCCGAAACAGTATCAGGAGTAAATAGGTAGCGGGAGATGGGGTGGGGGTAGTGGAGATTGTAGGTTAGTGGAGTAATTCTGAGAATTTAGATGTGCGCGTCACCGTACCACCTTTTCCGTCTCTGTATTCCAGCCCTGTCTCTGGATGTCGATTGTGGATGTCCTGTGACGTGTCATGATGTCAGCTATGAGACGAGTCTGTTCTCTGTACCTATGGGCAGCAGCCAGGAGACATGCGTACAGTTCGTGTTCCATATCTCCCTAAGAGAAGCCTGCAAATATCATTTACCACATGTCATAAAATTTGGCTTAAAAAAAACAGTTAATTATCAATAGATGTCAATTGTTTGTGAATATAGTGATGCTGGAGCTGTTTTGTTGATTTCTTGGATAAGTAGGAAAAGCTTCATCAAGACCTTATTTATTGCGGGCACAATTGCCTATATTTATACAGTTTACCATAATTTTATCTTGCATCGATTCTGTAGGTTTGTAAGACGACTTTACGTTTTTCTTGCAGGCAGAACTACACGTTCGTTCATTTGTACTTTGACCGATTCAAAGTTGAGACCTTCAAACAAGTGGCAGACTACAACAATGGAGATATTTTCGGTAAGTTCTTCAGTAAAATCGGAATATTTCTCAGATCAACATCAACCACTTGTATTGATACCAAAGTAGTAGGTATAGTGCTTATCGAGTCTCATTTCACCCGGATGTAGTGACGTCACGGGGAGGATTTGAGGAGGAACTAGTAGCGCCGGGGTCATAGATCGCCGGAGATACGTTCTAAGCCTTTTCCCGGATATAAATCTGAACATTATGTATGCAGATTTGTGGTTCTATTTTCATGTTTGAATCACATTTATAAGCACACATCGATGTTGACAAAAATCACACCTCATGCCTAAATCCATTTGACTTTCTAGTTATATTTAATACATACAAAACGATACTCTTTACGTCAATGAACATTAGAAACCCAAACGTGTACCGATATTTTTACCTCCGTCGATCGGACGGAGGTCTAGGAGCGCAACGTGAAATCTCCCGCCAAATAATTGTCATATGGGGAACCCACGACTCGTGTGATTTCCAATAGGGATTGCCATGGTTCCCGACGAAATTTTGAAAAGTTTCTGGACACAAATGAATGCTTACGTCACAAAAGGTGTGTATCCTTTGCAGCGCTTCCACCGGACCTCTTTATTCGAGGGTACTAAATTCGCGCGTGTACTTATAGCTTCGCGTTGGTACAGATGGCCGGTATGCGATTTTTCACGAAAGAAAAACTCGCATTCCAGATAGTATAATTGGAAACTTTCTCGAGAATCTCTGAATCGGCAAAAAGATAAAGGACGAGTGTCATTCACCAGGATGCGAGTCGGAAGTGAGAAGTCAAATTCAAAGTCAGAGGTCAAAAACGTAAAACTCCGAAGAACTCTCTCGGCTTTTTCTTTTCTTTTTTTTTTTTAGTTGGGGGGTGAGGGTTGGGGAGATAGCGACTGAAAAAATATATCTTCCCATGCTTCAATCGTTATCTGTGAATCCGATCAACAACCTAGCCGGATAATCTGTCAAAAATTATCCGTCGTCTGGGTAAGGTTGAAGGGTCATCGGAAGCTCGGACTGTGATACAGGCAAAAACTGTTGTTGTAGTCTAGAAAAATAACTAGCATGCACTCTATGGAGAAGGCACAAAGCGCAATTTTTTGTTGTTGTTTATCTGCAAATCCGCTCAACTCGATGGGTATCTTTCACTTGTTCTCACAGTTGCCTGGCCTGTGCGATATTGGGTGGTCGAAGTCTACGTATAGTTTTTTTCAATAAATTATGGAAATTAATATAAACATATATACATATATTTCTTTAAATAGATTTTTTATAAGTGTATTTCTCTTTCATCTTTGGCTCAATTAAAGTCATTCTCTAAAATGTGAAGCCGAGTTAATACAGTTTTTAATTATCTACCAAACCCTGTCCTCTATGACATAGAATAAAAGAGAAGTTGGGAATAGAACCGCTCAACACAGTCATTTCTAAACATCAAGTTGTACATAAGTATTTTTACTTACTCTGTACAAGCTGAGGGCATTTTTGTGGCTTTTGAAAATTTTGAGATTTTTGCGAGTCTGTCGCGACGTCCAAGCGAGCTAATGTACGCGCGTTATATTCATATCAAATATGGTGAGGCTTGTGTTCAATGAGGCTTGGAATGTTTATACAATTAATTTTCTTCTCACTGTTACACAATAAATATTTCCTGCGTGGAATCCAGTCA
The DNA here is from genome assembly GCA_036873755.1 of Hanleya hanleyi. Lineage (NCBI taxonomy): Eukaryota > Metazoa > Mollusca > Polyplacophora > Lepidopleurida > Hanleyidae > Hanleya > Hanleya hanleyi. The sequence goes on from JAVTVY010022964.1 coordinate 54,406, forward strand.
TTTGTTCCATAGGGGCAATATTTTCATCAGCCATCACCATTCAATGTGAATGTGATATATGTACAAGTCCATGGTCATTGATACAGTAAGGTGAAGGCGAAGGTGACCTGTAACACCAGTATACAAAATTATACCGAGCGCATTGAATCCTCATCATATGATGTTGAGACAGATCAGAACGAAGTGTCGGTAAAATGAGGTGTGTTTTGAAGAGCATTCTCTCATCAATGATGATGCTATACTGTACACATACAAAATATGAAGTGTTGATGTGTTGGGCCTATAGCACAAAATCACAAGCAAGTTGGTACAACAACTAGGCACACGGTGTCTCATTTCTGCCGCTAACGTGTCGATTTGGGTGAGGGGATCCTCTCAGGGGGAGGTGGGGTGGGATGGGGCCTAATGTCTCAAGCACTTTTCCAGGTTTTCCATCAATATACTCTATTCCATACCCCAATATTTCAAGCACGTCAAATCAAACAAAAATTATTTGCTGGGAATGTGACTTTTACATCCCTGTCTGGACATGCTAGTGAGGAACCCTCAATCCCAGATTAATTACCATTGATGAAGCTAACGTCCAACAAATGCAAAATTGAGCTTGGCATCCGGCCGTATGTTATTCAGTGATGTATTACGCTACGGACCCTGTTGCCTCGACGGAGGTCTTTGCGCTCATCCAGCGCTTGTTGGTTCTTACAAAGCTAAGATAAGCGAATCCTGTCAAACCAACAGGCGAGGGTCCAGGGGCCACCTAGGCCGCGGAAGCTCCGGGGCGCTAGGTTGCCGGAGATGCCTTCTACGCGTTTCCCGAAAATAAATCTGAACATCAAATATTTAGATTTAAGGTTCTGTTTTCACTTTTGCTTCACATGGGCACTCATCGATATTAAGAAAATATCACACCTTATGCCGGACTTCTGTTTGACTTTCTGGTTTAGCATACAAAACAGGCCTATAACAAACTACGTCCCGTGGTGCGCTCGTTGGGATAATGTTTGATTTTAGATATCGGTACATACTGAAATCCCAACTTTAATACTGCGCTCACAAACCACATGAATAGACGATGTTATGTTAATTACATAATTCACATTCACATTATTTCATATGTATACCAATTTAGGACACTATTTCTACGTGGAATCACAGGGTTCGCTGATCCCTCGCTGATGATTTCATCATCCCAGGAATGCACGCCAAGTATTTCTGAGGGGTCCCGGGGCATGCTCGCATCGGAAAATTTTCAAGTTGAATTTTTACGCTCGATTCCTGCATCTTAGCGTATTTTCATGCTAAACTGGGGTTTGCTATCTTACATAATTTCGTATTTCCAATCTACGGGCAAAAATGGGGGTGCGTTCGCACCACACGCACCATGGGTAGCGACGCCCTTGTTATGGGTCAGGAAAGTTGGAACTTTTCAATATTAACTGAATGACGAAAACTAATTGGTCACATTTGTAATTTATTTACAAATGAAGATAAATATATGCCACTTTGATACTGATGTGTTCCTGTATAATCGCCCCTATCTCTCACTTCCGCAGCGTCTATAGGCGGCCAGATGGGCCTGTTCCTAGGAGCGAGTGTTATCACGCTGGTGGAGTTCATCGTTCGAAGCTTGTGGCATATCGTACGAAATCGCTTCTCAAATCGGAAAGTAGAAGCATCAAGATGATGGACTTTTCTACATGGTGCAGTAATCTAGGGCGTAGAATTCCAGGTGATGAAAAACAGTGTAAATGGCAGTGCTTTTCAGGATCTCCTGCAATAATCTTTCACTCAGAATCCAAAAGACAATATTCATGATTGTGAAAATGATTGTCGAATTATAGCACCAACCATCAACAGTTTTAAATTTCTCGGGATATAATTTAATAACAAACTAAGCTGGCAAACACATATTGATTTCTTCTGCTCCAAACTCTCGAGATATGTTGGTGTGGTTGTGCTGTTACTACATAACCTGTTTAAATCTCGTGTGTACTACACGTAGAAGTACACTCCTTTCAGTGCGTATAATTTGTGGACGTGTGTAACTCTTCTGTGTTTAGAGTTATTTTATTCCCTCTGCGAAGTGAGACCATGCCGGTGACAACCTGAAAATCTACAAGTGACTTTCGTCAAGCGTCAGCTAACCACCGTGTGAGTACTGTAACTGTAATTATATTTTCCGTGGTGATCATAAGTCGTTGAAAGATTCGACAACTGTTCTATGTAACACGATTTTAACTGTTTGGAATGTGTGAAAGTAACATTGAACTGTAGTGAACATTTGATCGTGTTGAGCAGGCTGTTGTTTTTCCCGCGAAAACAACACTGAACTGACTGTAGATTTATGGACTCTCTTTCTGTTTAAAGACGGTTACCTGAAGCTGTCATTGCTGTATTATCTAGTCTGGACAGTTGTTTTGACACACTCAATCTGTGTAGTTAACGTTAAATGTCAAGCATATGAGAAATCTGTTTTCCCAAACACGTGAACGTAAACATAACCTCTGCCACACATTGCCATTAGTTGTTTCTGCGTAGGAATACTTCCGTTTTTTATGTGTAAAGCCTCGCTTTCGACTTCAGATTTGAAAGTAGTCCGTCTTTTTGTGGCAGGGATGTTACTGAAACTTTTAATTCTGAAAGCAGATTATATTCTAACAACTAAGAGTAATTCCATTGTTTTCTTTCTTTTTCTTTTAGCCTTTTACCACACACGCATCCACGCGTACATACATACATGTACGGATCATCATCATAGTGTCTTGAACTAAAGTAAATAAAGACTTTTGATTGACATCGTATCGTATCTTGGTTATCTGACTGTTTAATCTTTCCGAAGAGAGGACAGTACAGTAAAAGGACGACGACCAGCTGTTTGACCAAATACACTTAACAGAGCTCACCACACTTTTCCTTCATACTGCTACGGGTATACTGGACCGCCGTCAACTGTCGTCATGACAACGACACTGGGTCACCACCTAAACAGCAATTAAGGACAAAACAGGATTTCTATAAATCAGATAAATATAAACAATGGATCAATACCAAGAGGAATGGCAAGGGGAAGAAAATCCTTTCACAGATACATCAAATAGAGCAAGAACATTAACTAGTAAAGGATTTGAACATTTTGAAGGTCTTAAAAATGAACATCTTTAGAAATTAGAAACTGTTTGGACTAAAGTGGACCAAGCATTGCTAAACGTCGCTGATACGTCTCAACCTTTAGACATCAATTTCCTTCGGGCTGAAGAGAAGAAAATTCTCAAGAGCTATGATGATTACAGGAAGGTAGCTTCAAACTACAATGAGTTTCTAATTAGGTCAGGAAGAATGCAAGAAGAATTAGAACAAAGACTCACGATAAACTCGGACCGAGATCTGCTCGTAAACGATGCCCTAAGAAACATTGATCGCCAAATTCAAGAAGCATTGGAAAGGCTTTCACATATATCATCCTTGAAATCGAAACCAAGATCGAACCAAGGTGCAAATTCTAAAATGTCAAATACAAGTTCTGCGTTATCTAGGAAAAGGGCAAAGGCCGAAGCTGCACGCTTAAAAGTGGAGTTTGCGGTCAGAGAACGTGAATTGAAAAAATTGGCCGCCGAAACTGATATGAAGGGAGCGGAACTAGCTGCAGATCTAGAACTTTTAAAGCACCAGAAAGAAGCGACAGCTGTCGAGGCTGAAGTGCGAGTCCTGCAGACTGCAAACAGCGAAGGCAGCAGTAGAAATCTTAACCGTATAGATATTGGCCTTCCTTCCGACAATCCTGTTGAAAGGACAAATCAGTACGTTCTCCGACATTCAACTTCCGTGATGGATGCTCAGCACACCACACTTTTTTTTTTTTTTTTTTTTTTTTTTTTATATATTTTTATTATTTCCACATAAGACATATAAATAGTATACAGAAAACCCTCTAACACTCCAATACCCACTCATTCCTTTCATACCATGGAATGTTTTGTCTGGTAACTATACACATTAAGCAACAAGATAGAATATAGTATTTCAACAATAATACCTCACAGTGTAGTTGAGCTGATATTACATAGATTGAAAATAATTATTAAATAAGCACCACCTTTTCGTAAACCGATCAATACGTTGAGACGACATGGCAATCAATTTCTCAGCGTCATACTGGCTTTTAAAAACATAGAGTAAACAATCAATATTTAGACGTTTATTTAGATGTTTGCATTTGAAAATATACCATTTAGCTAACATCATAAATGTATTCAAGATACATTGATCCTTGTCCCAACCCAGTATAATTTTTGCCTTAGTTATATCACCCCGCATCTTGCCAGTTCGCACCAACCATCGTTGTAAATCTACCCAGAGCTTACTAACTACTGGACATTCAACTAATACATGCTCTATGGTCTCATTTACAGTTCCACAAAAATCACAGCTATTGTCTTGGGTCAATCCAAGTTTTTTCAAAAAGACATGTAAGATTTTATACTGTATATCTCTAATTTTTGTATCTTTGCAACAATGAAATATTACTGAGAAAACACTTCTCCAATTAATTTTAGTTCTTATATTTAGATAGTCTTCCCATTTTTCCATAGCCGGCGGATTTACCGTCTTTTCTAAATTCAGTATATCATAAAAGCATCTACAGCCTTTTGCTTGCCTTGTCAATATCCGAAAATGCATTGGTATTGTGGGATGAAACAATTGCACACTTACATTTGTATTGTTGATAGTTTTCAACCACTGACTCGGTATGTTCTTAATCACTCTGTTAAAATCTAAAACTGTACCTTTGATGCTATACTTCAATTTCAGTTGATCGAACGGTAATAATTGTCCATCCTCTCCCAATAAATCTCTAACAAATCTTATTTTCTTGATATACCAATTTTTTATATACAAACTGGAGTGCACGAAATGTGGATTGTACCACAGTGGTTCGTTTAATATGTCGGTCGTATTTTCAACTTTGAGATTTTTTTGCAATAGATGCCACGCTTTTAGAGTATCTATCCAAAAAGGATTTCTAATCCAAAAAGGCACACCACACTTAATGAGAAAAAAATTGTGGAGCAAGACAAGCAGGGATTATCAGATCTTCGCATGAACACCAATATCCAAGGTACATCTATCCCACAACTGAATCCATATACGACTCCATTCACTCCTCCCACGCCGGATTTCGGGAGAAACATTCGATTCCGGTCACCTCCTCATTACCCAGAAGAGACCTCTGTCACATCTGAACTGACACGATTTCTACTAAAAAAAAGATCTTCTGTTGTCACGACTGACAACATTCAACGCCCAACCAGAAACATATGCATTATGGAAAGCCAGTTTCAAAAGTATTATGACAGAGTTACATGTCTCCAACAACGAGGAAATGGACTTATTGGTTAAATGGCTCGGACATGAATCGTCTCGTCATGCCCTCAGCATACGGGCCTCCAACATCCATAATCCTGAGAATGGATTACACAGAGTTTGGGCCCGGCTTGATGAAAAATACGGAAGCCCTGAAATGGTGGAGGCATCCCTTAAATCGAAATTAGAGAATTTCCCTAAGCTTGGCAACAAGGACTTCAAGAAACTCTATGACCTGTCAGATATCGTCTCTGAAATTGAAGCTCTCATGGAGGATGACAACTATAAATCCCTGTTGGGTTATTTCGACGCCAGCACAGGAGTTATCCCAATCGTCAGAAAGCTTCCTTACTCCCTTCAAGAGAAATGGACAAACAGAGCTGTGGAGTATAAACGGCGCCATAGTGTATCCTTCCCGCCTTTCTGGTATTTTGCACAGTTTATGAGGGACATGAGTAAAATCAAGAATGACCCCAGCTTCTCGTACGATATCCCAGTGACAGCTGCCGGAAAAAAGGAAAAACCCGCAGCATTTGGCATAACCTCCAGAAATATGGTTACAACCAGAAAGACTGAGGTTTCTGGAAAAAAGGACACGCCACAACCATCAAAGATTGATGTTCCAAACCCGGATAAGTATTGCCCGATACACCGGACAAAGCATCCACTAAACCAGTGCAAGGGATTTAAAGCAAAACCTATTCATGAGAGGAAACTACTTCTTAAAGAGCATGGTGTTTGCTTCAAATGTTGCGCATCTACACAACACATGGCCAAGGCATGTAAGGCAACAATCGAGTGTACAGACTGTGGCAGTGACAAACACCCTTCAGCTCTGCACATTCTTGTGACAGAACAAGAAAGCAGCAAATCGCGCACACCTTCATCAGTCCATGGCGGGGAGTCTCTTGAATCGGACACTGTTCATCAACAATCCTCCCCTGTATCTTCGAAATGCACTCAAATTTGCGGCAGCGGTTTCACCGGGAAATCCTGTGCAAAGACTATACTGGTCCAGGTATACCCCAAAGGGAAACCGGCTGACAGTAAGAGAATATACGTCATCTTGGACGACCAGAGCAACACATCGTTGGCCAACTCGGAGTTCTTCGAACTTTTCGGCATTAAAGGTGAATCTTTTCCATACATCCTTTCCTCATGTGCAGGTACCATGCAAACGTCTGGAAGGATAGTCGGAGGATACATAGTTGAAGCCCTCGACGGTAGCACTCAACTTGAACTTCCTAGCCTGACAGAATGTAATGAGATCCCAAATATTCGGGATGAAATCCCTACTCCAGAGGTTGCAGAATATCATGGACACTTAAACGTCATTAAGCAACATATACCTCCATTGGATGATCAAGCCCATATTCTCGTTCTGATCGGCCGAGATGTGCCTGAAGCTCATCACGTCCACGATCAGTTAACCGGACCTCGAAACAGCCCTTATGCACAGAAACTGTCATTAGGATGGGTGATAGTTGGAGAGGTCTGCTTGGGGCAAGCCCACAAACCCGACCTAGTCAACGTGAATAAAACTCATCTGCTCACAAATGGACGGCCCTCCATCTTTAAGCCATGCACGAGTGAATTTAAACTTAAGAGCAATATTGATTGGAGTCAAACTGATTTCTCATCCTTCAAGACTTCGTCAAATGTCACCTGCAACAAGGACGATCTTGGATCTTCAGTGTTCAACAGAACAAAAGATGACAACAAACCTGGACTATCTATCGAGGACAAGCAATTCCTGGAAATAATTGACACAAATATTTCTAAGAATTCACGAGGGAAATGGGAAGCTCCACTCCCATTTCGCCATAACAGGCAAAGGCTGCCGAACAATCGACCACAAGCCCTGAATAGAGCGCATGCTCTTGATCGAAGTTTTCGCCAGAACCCTGTGAAGAAACAACATTTTGTCACTTTCATGAACCAGATATTCGACCAAGGACATGCCGAATTGGCCCCTCCTCTCAAGGAAGACCAGGAAGTATGGTACCTGCCCATCTTTGGTGTGTACCATCCCCAGAAGCCTGATCAAATTAGGGGAGTGTTTGATTCTTCCGCACAGTATGAAGGCATCTCTCTCAACAATGTACTATTGTCTGGCCCAGATTTGACAAATAGCTTACTGGGAATCCTCCTTCGATTCCGAAGGGAACCCATTGCCTTAATGTCAGACATTCAGCAAATGTTTTACTGTTTCGAAGTGAAGGACTATCACCGGGATTTTTTAAGATTCTTCTGGTACAAAGACAATGATCCTGAGAAAGAACTAGTTGAATATCGAATGTGTGTTCACGTTTTCGGTAATAGTCCCTCTCTAGCGGTTGCGACCTATGGACTACGACTGACAGCTCAACTGTCAGAGCAAGAATTCGGAAGTGACACGAAGCAATTCGTCGAGAAGAACTTTTTTTTTGACGACGGATTAACTTCCTTGCCCACGACTGCTGAAGCCATCGACCTTCTGAAAAGAACGCAACAAGCCCTATGGAGCAATGGTAGACTTCGTCTGCACAAGATCGCCTCTAATTCTCCTGACGTCATCGGCGCATTCCTTCCCGAGGATCGAGCTAAAAATCTTAAGGCGCTTGACCTTGCAACTGACACCCTGCCTATGCAACGTAGCTTGGGTTTGGCTTGGAACTTAGAATCCGATACGTTTACCTTTAAGGTGTCGAATGAAGAGAAACCATTCACTAAGAGGGGTATCCTGTCGACAGTCAACAGTTTGTTTGATCCCCTAGGTTTCATAGCATCCGTCATTGTCCAAGGGAAGATCTTCTTACGTAATGTTATCTCCGGGACAAAGGATTGGGATGATCCACTCCCAGTGGAACAGCAAAACGAATGGGAAGCATGGAAGGATTCTCTGAAAGTTGTGGATCAACTCCACATACGCAGAACTTATGCAGGAACCTCATTCAACAACATTGTAAGCAAGGAACTTCACATCTTTGCGGATGCTTCAGAACAAGCTATAGCTGCTGTGGCCTACCTTCTAACAACAGACAAGGATGGAAATCGGGAGTCTGGATTTGTTCTAGGAAAAGCGAACGTTGCCCCCACGCATGAACATACAATTCCTAGATTGGAACTCTGCGCAGCAGTATTGGCGGTTGAACTTCACGATATCATCCTGGAACAACTGGAGATCACCACAGACTCGACTCATTTCTACACAGATAGTAGGGTGACGTTAGGATATATCTGCAATGAGTCTAGGAGATTCCATATCTACGTCTCCAACAGAGTGAAACGCATTAGGAGATCCACCTCACCCGATCAATGGACTTATGTAGCTACTAACAAGAATCCAGCTGACTTGGCTACGAGATCACTCCCAGCAGCTCAAATGGAAACCAGCGCCTGGATTGTTGGACCGTCACATCTTCTTGACCACGGAACCCAAGTTCATGAGGTGTACTCACTTGTGGAGCCCGACTATGACAAGGAAATTCGCCCAAATGTGACATCATTAACAACAAACATTCTGTCAAAGGAATCCTTGGGCTCTGCAAAATTTGAGAGATTCTCTAACTGGAAAACCTTGATAAAGACGATAGCACATTTGAAACACATTGCGCAATCTTACAGCAACAAGAATCTTTGTGAGGGGTGGCATATTTGCACAGATTCCCGGAGCGTTGAACTTTTCCAGGCAGCAAGACAGCTGATAATAAAGGAAGTCCAACGTGATGCCTTCAACCAAGAACTTACCTCTCTGCAGGAACAGACATCCTTACCTAAGGCAAGTCCATTACTTACCTTGAATCCCATTCTTGACAGTGATGGATTACTCCGAGTGAGAGGCCGCATCAGCAGATCCGAGTTCACCACCATGGAAAAGAACCCGATAGTTGTCCCAAGACATCATCATGTTGCTACACTTCTAGTGAGACACTTTCATGAAACCGTGAAACATCAGGGACGTCATTTCACAGAGGGCGCCATCAGAGCCGCAGGATTTTGGATCCTTGGTGGAAAAAGATTGATTGCATCAATTCTTCACAAATGTGTCACATGCCGGAAGCTGCGTGGTAAACAAGAACTCCAGAAGATGGCAGATCTACCGCCCCATCGTTTGAAGCCAGCGCCTCCGTTTACTTACGTGGGTGTCGACGCCTTCGGCCCTTGGTCCGTCGTGGCAAGACGAACCAGAGGAGGACTGTCAAATAGCAAGCGTTGGGCAATAATCTTCACGTGCTTTACCACAAGGGCCATTCATATCGAGGTGATCGAAGATATGGGAACTTCAGGATTCATAAATGCACTACGGAGATTCATCGGAATCAGAGGCAAAGTCAAAGAATTCTGCTCCGACCAAGGCTCTAACTTCATTGGAACTGTCAACAGTTTGAACATGCAGACCAACTTGGAACAGAGATCGGTCAAGGACTTTCTGTACGACAACGAAATTGTTTGGCGGTTCAACCCACCTCACTCCTCCCACATGGGTCGTGTCTGGGAAAGGATGATAGGAGTCACTCGACGCATCTTGGATTCGATGCTGAAAGAAATGTCTCTGAAGAATCTAACACATGAAGTTCTGTGCACACTTATGGCAGAGGTGTGTTCCATCGTCAATGCCCGACCCATCGTACCCGTATCATCAGATCCTGAGAACCCCACCATCCTGACCCCGTCAACATTATTGACTCAAAAGACTGACCATGTTGTTCAACCCTTGGCAGACTTGGATCTCAAGGACCTCTACAAGGCCCAATGGAAGAGTGTCCAAGTGTTAGCGGACACGTTCTGGCATCGTTGGCAATGTGAATACTTGCAGACTCTGCAGACCAGACGCAAGTGGAAGGAATCGCGTCCCAACATACGGGACAACGATATTGTTCTCTTAAAGGAGAAGGAATTACATAGGAATGAATGGCCTGTAGGACGCGTTACCAAGGCTATTCCAGGACACGACGGTAAGATTCGCAAAGTGATCATTCGTATCTCTCGGAACGGAAAATCTACAGAGTATCTTCGACCAATCACCGAACTTGTGTTGTTATACTCGCCAGACAGTTGTAATCAGTGAACTAGTGAAAACGTGTTCTACGCTTTCAGACGGGGAGTGTGCTGTTACTACATAACCTGTTTAAATCTCGTGTGTACTACACGTAGAAGTACACTCCTTTCAGTGCGTATAATTTGTGGACGTGTGTTTAGAGTTATTTTATTCTCTCTACGAAGTGAGACCATGCCGGTGACAACCTGAAAATCTACAAGTGACTTTCGTCAAGCGTCAGCTAACCACCGTGTGAGTACTGTAACTGTAATTATATTTTCCGTGGTGATCATAAGTCGTTGAAAGATTCGACAACTGTTCTATGTAACACGATTTTAACTGTTTGGAATGTGTGAAAGTAACATTGAACTGTAGTGAACATTTGATCGTGTTGAGCAGGCTGTTGTTTTTCCCGCGAAAACAACACTGAACTGACTGTAGATTTATGGACTCTCTTTCTGTTTAAAGACGGTTACCTGAAGCTGTCATTGCTGTATTATCTAGTCTGGACAGTTGTTTTGACACACTCAATCTGTGTAGTTAACGTTAAATGTCAAGCATATGAGAAATCTGTTTTCCCAAACACGTGAACGTAAACATAACCTCTGCCACACATTGCCATTAGTTGTTTCTGCGTAGGAATACTTCCGTTTTTTATGTGTAAAGCCTCGCTTTCGACTTCAGATTTGAAAGTAGTCCGTCTTTTTGTGACAGGGATGTTACTGAAACTTTTAATTCTGAAAGCAGATTATGTTCTAACAACTAAGAGTAATTCCATTGTTGTCTTTCTTTTTCTTTTAGCCTTTTACCACACACGCATCCACGCGTACGTACATACGGATCATCATCACAGTGTCTTGAGCTAAAGTAAATAAAGACTTTTGATTGACATCGTATCGTATCTTGGTTATCTGACTGTTTAATCTTTCCGAAGAGAGGACAGTACAGTGGTAAATCATATTAAAGATACTGAGCCCTCCTCTAGAATTTGTATTTATGTAGATTAAACTATGCCTTATAGCTATAGTAATGTATATATTAGTCAAAGTCGCATTTCTCAAGGATTCCAAATATATAAATCTCTGTAAATCTGTAGGGTGTGCAGATATTAGATTAAAAAAAAATATATAAAAAAATTAGCTCTTTTTTAAATGGCTATTTAACTCATCGTAACTTACATCATCATATCCTGTAGAAGCTAACCCCAACAGTTTTGTCAATTTCTGTCTAGTTATTATTCTATTTACATTTAATTTAACTACAAAGTTCAAAACTGTGAGTTGCTCGATTTGTAAACTAATATTTCATTAAATGTCAATAGAATGAGAACTAGACCAACATTGATAAAACTGAGACAGAGATTTCCTGTTGGAGTTGTCTTGTGCATGAAATGATGAAGTAAGTTGCGATAAGTTGGATACTTTTTCGAAACTACCGTCGAAAACATTTAAATTAAATTTGAAATTAATTTTTTTTAAATCCAAATATCTTCAAAATCTACATATTTACAGTGACTAAATTTACATATTTGGAATCCTTCGGAAATGTGCTTTCAAGAAATATACACCACAGTTATGAGACAAACTTTTAACTGTATCATTCAAGACAAATTCTAGAGAGTATGTAAAAGTGTGTGCAGGAGGGCTCAGTACCCTTAAACATTGTCTAAGTAAGAAGACCTTAAATTTTTACATTACCTACTGCAATATAGTATGAGCGAATACCATTTCAACGCACCACTACGGTTGGTCCTATTACAATAAAGACATTACTTTAAAGCTGCACATATGAATATACCGCACCGCTCTTCAGAGAAATGAATATCCTTCATATAAGTAAATTTAAAGAATATTGTAGTCTAGTGTTCTGCCATAAATGTATTCACCATTCTGCTTTTCCCCCTACCTTGTATTGCTACTATTTCAATACATCACTGTCCAACCCGTATTTCTATTATGAACCTATACTGACATGTATGTTGATCTCGGTTAATATTCCACTCTGTTAATCTGATAGGTCCATGTCTATAAAACACTCACTCACCCACTGGTTTCAAAGCAGGCCCCTCAAAATCAATGTAAGACGGAAATTACTAGACATGTCATGCTTCAAATATGTTTGTAATGATTATACTTTTCTAATTATCTGTACATTGTTGAATATAGTTGTATTAAGCGTTTTTTCACTTTGATTATTGAAACCCTGGCAAATTTAAGTAACTATACTTCTAACTGAGTGTCAAATGCGTGTTCCGGAATACTTCTTGTAAATATGTCACTATATATTTTGCTATTTTTATTCATCGATAAATTTCTAATATTCTACTTTACTCATATCATACACTATCATTATGCGATAAAACAAGCTTCGGGGTAATGTATATGCCAAAACTGAATAGAAAAATCACTTGTTCAACTAGTACAAATATTGTCGTCCAAAACCGGCTCACTTAGGATTTGACATCACCTAATGTCCTGTGCCGTTTTTTATTCGAGTATAGCTTCAGTATGTCTGGTGGATTGTGGCACCACCTAATGTCCTGTACGGGTGTGGAGGCTAAGAATGTCCGGTAGCTAAGAGTGTCCGGCTCCTACCTTCTAACCCAGGTAGGACACTTTTCTCCGCATTGGGAACAAGTGTCCGCCCTTAGTTGCAATAGAAAAGGATATGAACAGGGAAACTAGTCACGAAGACATTCTTACCCATCACACCGGTACATGTGGGGTAGATTGTGACGCCACTTAATGTCCTGTACCGTTTTTTTATTCGCGTATAGCCTCAGCATGTGTGGTAGATTGTGACACAACCTAATGTCCTGTACTGGTGTATATTCGTGTACAGCCACAGCATGTGGGAGAGGTTGTGACGCCACCAAATGTCCTGTACCATTTTTATCTCGCCTTACGAAGTAAAGGGGATATATTGTGAGGGGAGAAAGAGGATGTCGTCGTCGGTGTCGGTGTCGGTGTCCCTGCCTGGAAATGATAAGGTTTTGGTTTAGCAAATTAAAAAAAAAATCTAGAAAATTTAGAAAAAATATTTAAAAAAAATAAAAAAATATGGGGGGGTGGGTATTCCACCTGAGGGTACTACTCCTGGGGTGCTCCAATGTTAAAACCCCTATGATAGACTTTTGCGTTTAGCGGAACTGCAAATGTACATCTGTACTTAGAAAGTTTGCTGCAGTTCCCAGCTGTCATTGGATGATTACATGTAGATAGGTACATGGAAAGTTTGTTGAACCTTTTGTTGGATGATTATAAAACTTGGTGGACATGTTTCATGTTTCCCTAGGTCAGAGCTGTCCCGCAGTAATCCGACATGGGACTGACCTATCCAGCAGTAATCCCAAATGGCATTGGCCTATCCAGCAGTAATGCCACACGGGACTGACCTATCCAGCAGTAATCCCATATGGAACTCAACTATCCAGCAGTAATCCCAGACCGGACTGGTCTATCCAGCAGTAATCCCATTTGGGACTGGCCTATCCAGCAGTAATGCCACACGGGACTGACCTATCCAGCAGTAATCCCATATGGAACTCAACTATCCAGCAGTAATCTCAGACCGGACTGGTCTATCCAGCAGTAATCCCATTTGGGACTGGCCTGTCCAGCAGTAATCCCACATGGCACTGACCTATCCAGCAGTAACCCCACACGGGACTGACCTATGCAGCAGTAATCTCACACGGGGCTGACCTATCCAGAAGTAATATGACACTGGACTGCAATATGCAGCAGTAATCTCACATGGCACTGACCTATCCAGCCATAATCCTACATGGGACTGACCTATTCCGCTGTAATCCCACACAGGTTTAGCCTATCCAGCAGTAATCCCACACGGGACTGGCCTCCCCAGCCGTAATCTCACACAGGATTGCCGTATGCAGCAGTAATCTCACACTGGACTGCCTATGCAGCAGTAATCCCACACGACACTCATCTATCCAGCAGTAATCCCAGACAGGAAAGGCCTATCCAGCAGTAATCCCACTTGGGACTGGACTATCCAGCAGTAATCCCACAGGGGACTGGTCTAGCCATCAGTAATAACACACGGGACTGGTCCATCCAACAGTAATCCTACACAGGACTGGCCTATCCAGCAGTAATATCACATGGGACTGACCTATCCAGCAGTAATCTCACACCGGACTGCCCTATGCAGCAGTAATCCAACGGCACTGACCTATCCATCCTACATGGGATTAATTTATATGCCGTTAATCCCAAATGGGACTGATGTTATTGTCGGTACCAGATAATCTATTCCAGACAGCATTGTCTGTACCACATCACCTATTCCAGACGTTATTGTTTGCTCTACATGTATGCTTTCATTACTGCTGCAGCTTCGGCGGATGACCGCAAGGCGAGATGTTGGGGCTCTCAGAACGCTTGTTTTTAATCCGTGTATAGCCTCAGCATGTGTGGTAGATTGTGACACAACCTAATATCCTGTACTGGTATATATTCGTGTACAGCCCAGACATGTGGGGGAGATTGTGACACAACTTATAATGTCCTGTACTGGTATATATTCGAGCCTCAGCATGTGTGGTAGATTGTGACACAACCTGATGTCCTGTACTGGTATACATTCGAGTATAGCCTCAGCAGTTTGTGACACCGCCTAATGTCCTGTGCCGTTTTTTTATTATTCGGGTATAGCCTCTGCCTGTGTGGTAGATTGTGGACTTCAATAAACAGCCAAAACTCCTGACCTCCTGTGTTGTTGGGTTTTTTTTCATCATGGCGTTTAATTTCATTACATGGTACCTCATCTAAGGTTAGACTATAGAATTACTTGCATAGCACAAAGTGACAATCGGTCTTATCGGTGATCGGAATCATTACTCGGGCTTTTTATTGTTTCGGGTTGATTTTTTTGTTAAACGTATATATTTCCTTTCCGATGATCGGTGGTGGGTGCTTTCATCCTGTTGGATCAACACCTCGACATCTTAACAGCCGCAAGTGTGCAACAGAATTATACTAAAGTAAACCGTCCGTCATGCTCTCTCTTCAACATCTATATATCGATCGAAGCAGTTTTCCGGTGTCATCTCAAATTAAGTTGTCTTAACCATCGCATACCTTAAAGAATTAACATACACTACAGGGTGAGTCAAAAATGTCCACCTGTCGTATTGTTCATCTATTCATATTAAGTTACAATTTATTGTGTATATGAATATAACACATGGAAGGGTACTTCGTCTCTTCATTATATTCAGCCATGGTTATGTTTTATTCATGGGAGGAAATATACATATACTGTGTATACACCAGTGGCGCTCACGAAAGGAAAGTGTACATGTATTGTCTCCGTTGCGCAGAAATGAGTGAACACAGCAGTTGATGAGCAAACAGTAATGAGACTCTTCACTGTTTATCTATTTTCAGATAATTCTGTTGCACATTTTTCCAATGCCAAGTAACAACTCTCGGAGATAAAGTCTTAACCCTATCTGGCCGGGGCTTTTTGGGACATATCCTGGCCTGGGGGGGGGGGCGAAATCCGCCTCCCCCTAATTATTTTTCTTACCCCTTGAGCTTGGGGGCTGAAACTTACCACACTATACCTTTGGGTCAAGATCTACCAGAAAATGTAAAAAAACCAAGATGGCAGCTTTGGTCAATTATTCGGTCGGATTTTCCGAAGTTTTTGTTTATGCAATTTCTTCGCAAAAACTGCATGATAAATTTGTAAATATTAATGTGATGTGAAATAGAATTGTTTTTGCCCATTTTTCGTTGCGGGAAAAAAAGCAGAAATTTTGAAGAAATATGACAAAACATCACCTTTCTCGTACTCCACGTGGCCGCCATCCTGCATTTACACATGATTCTCTGCTCGGGGGGGTTATGCAAATAGGCTCAAAATGACCACAATATCATAAACTATAAAATCAAGCAGTTTCAGCTCTCCATTTTTTGTCGTTCCGGAGATAGCGCAGAAAGTTTGGTGGGGGGAGGGGGCATTTCGCCAGTTAGGGTTAAAGTGCAACAGAATTACCTGAAAACGGCTTAACACGTGAAGTGTCTCATTCCTGTATCAGGTTCATGCATTCCCAATGTAGAGAATGCAGTTTCCTTCTATGAGCGTCATTGGTTTATGTACATTATCTGTATATTTTTGTCCATAAATATAAATAATAATGGATGGATATAGCAAAGAGGGAGTACCCTTCGTTGTGTTATATTCATATACACAATAAACTATATCTTCAAATGAATAAATTAACAAAACCACAGGTGAACATTTTTTTTTACTCACCCTGTAGCGATATCAAAATAATCCTGCACCTTAAACAAACGTTCACACTTGAACAAGGGTAACATAATAGACAATATTTTCAATAAATTCCGTGACCTTGTTTAACCGTCTCTCGATGTTGCATTCACACAAATCTAATTTGTATTTCGATGATTTTCTAATGTTTGCACCACAGAGATCTTGCTCTTTGATCAAGTCTCCCTCATATCCACTCATAAAAAATACTATTTTTAATAATTGCAATAATTTATGCCACAGTGACCTCGTTCGTTGACCAATTGAACTTAATTTTGCTAGACGACATCTGTGTGACATCGTTGTTATTATCCAGGTACAATTTGAGAGAGATCGGTCGATTTGTCAAAAAGTTAACCCTATCTGGCCTGGGCATTTTGGGATCTATCTAAGGAATTTGTCCCCCCCCCCCTCCACCCCTTCCTAATTATTTTTCTTACCCCTTGATCTAGGAGACTTAAACTTACCACACTATACCCTTGGATTAAGCTCTACCAGAAAATGTAAAAAATCCAACATGGACCCTGTACTGACGTCATTTTTTAAAAAGGCATTTTGGGGTCGATTTTTCGGCTACATTTTTCGATTTTTTTTATTTATGTAATTTCTCCGCAAAAGCTGAATAATAAATTTAAGATATAACTTGGGGTCATTTTGAGCCTATTTGCATAACCCAACGGACAGAGGATCATGGGTAAATTCAATATGGCGGCCATGTGGAGTACCAGTGATATTTTCGTCCTTTTTCTTTCAAGTTTCTGCGTGTGCAAAAACTATTTTATTTCACATCAGTATAATACTCAATATTCTATAATACTTGTGTCAATAACATCGAGCTAATTTAGTTGAGAAATAATGTTTTCCTTGGCGTGCTCAATGTTTATTTTACGCACAGTTAGTTAGAATAAAACAAACAAATAAATTATATGATGAAATTTCTTTCTGAAGTTTAACTGTTGCTGCCACGTCGAGATTGATTAACAAAGCGACACAAATAGACCTATTTCCCCGTAATGACCACGCAACTGACAGTAGCACTCCCCATTTGAGAGGCCACATACACTCGTCCACTGATATTGGCACGGTACCAACCGAGACGGGAACATTGTGCCAATATCAGCGGAAGAGTTTTTTCACCAAAGGGCAGAAATGGTGTCAAAGTTTACCATATTATTTCAACCTTTCATTATCTTTTTTGAAAATCAATTTTGATAATCAATTTCAGTAGTGCACTAGAAATAATGTTTTTATAGGCGTGGTCAGTGGTTTTTTACGCACAGTTAGTTTGGGAAAGTTTATAAATTTTAGGGCGTGAGCGAAAGTTTATAAATTTAAGGGCGCGGGCTTATAAAGTATAAATCACGGAGTGCCAGCTCTCAATTGCCCTCATTCTGGAGATAGCATAATGGCTTCCAGACCTTGTAAGGTTTATGAACTAAATAACGAAAGTCGAGAGAAGACATCTGTGGGAATATTTAATCATTTTCCAGATAATTTTGAACTTGAAATGGATTTAAAATTATTTGATATATGTTCTACAGTTTGGAATATTTCCTTGGTTGGTAATTTCAAGCAAAACAAAACCTGTGGGGATATTTTGTGTATTATAAATATCGACATGGTGGAAAGCTGGCAAATAACGTTAGCAACTGAACTTATTATGTTCAGATTATACATGAACATAGACTAGTTTCCTGCAAGAGAGAAGCTGTCAACAGTTTTCAATGATGCCGTTAAGACATCATGAGGTTTCAATTATCAAATCCGTAGCGCTGATCAGTACTCTTAATCCATATGAATTTCCTTAAAAATGTCGATATCTAGAGAATTGTTCATATGAACACCATTAAGCTCTTGAAATAAATGGGGTTCATACGACCCCTAGCCCTGGGTTAAACGTAGTTAGACACGAGTTACGTTACAATACTCGATAACGCTGAAGTCAGTCCGATCCACAGCAACTACATTTGTCAGATCATTACTTTGTTCATCGCAGTAACGGTAACGTGTTATCTGTGTCTCTTTAAGGAATTCACTTGGAATCATTATTTTTGTTTATTATTTCATTATTTCATCATCCATACCATCCCTCCGATCCCGACTACGTCCGGATGTCTGGATGGTATCAGTGGATGTTCAGGGTGCATATCTTCATATCCCCATCTTCAAATCTCAGCGACGTTATCTTCACTTCGTTATTGTCGGAAGTAACTTCGAGTGGCAGGCATTTCCTTTCGGCATATCCATCGCCCCATGGGCCTTCACTCGCATCACGCAACCGGTCATCACATTTTTCATCTTTGAGGGATAAACATAGAAATTTATATCGACGATATCCTACTGTGGTCCGTGGACAGATCGCTTCTATCGACACAGACAGAATTCATTCTACATGTCCTCAAAAATTTCGGATTCATCCCTCATCCCGATAAGTCGGAAATTCAACCAGCCCAAAAACGGAAATATATTGGGGCACTGATCGACACACATAGAGCTATTGTCCAACCGCCCACAGATCGATGGACCAAAATTCAACTCATAATCCAACAGTTTTCGTCATCACACTCCCAATCTCTACATCGATGGCAGATCCTGTTAGGCCTACTATCGCCGACGCAGGACTTGCCCCAGTGGGGCAGTCTTCAAACCGGGCACCTGCAATTTCATGTGCAACCGTATCTAAACTTGCATGCCATCAAACCTTAGATTTCGGTTGTGGACTCACTTCGACCATACCTACGATGGTGGCAGCTTCGTCAGAATGTCAGAATGTCTTGGTCGGAGTACCATTCCAACCACCTCACCCCAATATTCAGCTTTTCTCGGACGCTTCGCAGGTGGGTTGGGCAGCTCACATGGGAAATTACGAGGCTGCAGGCCGTTGGTCACAACAGGAAGCCAAACAACCCGTGAACATTCTAGACATCTTGGCAATCGTAAATAGAGTCAGACATTGGTTGCCCCATCTACGTCAAAGATCTCTGATGATCGCCACAGACAACAGTGGCAGCTTACATAAACAGACAGGGAGGTTCCTCCAGACGTGGGAATTATTAATTCTAGCCAAGCAGTTTCACTTTTACATCCGAGCTCGACATTTACCGGGCCATCTCAATGTTCCATCCCGTCGAAACAAATTCTGCAGACGGAGTGGAAATTATACCAACAGATATTCCAACAATTGACCTCAATATAGGAGCAAACTCTACTGGACTTATTTGCCACAAGACACAACACACAACTACAATGTTTCGTCAATCCAATCCTCGACCCTCAGGCGTTCGCAGTGGATGTACTCTCCATAAGCTGGGACAATCTCATTGCATGTGCGATTGGAGGAACTACATTGGGCCCCATGGTAGCGGCACAACGCATAGTTAAAAAGAAGACGGGGAGAGTATCAAAATCAAGACCAACACAAGCACTAGTAAGCGTCACCCGTATGGTAGGAAGATATAGGGACTACCTGGGAATTAGCAGGACGCCTTATTACCAACCTGATACTCATGAGCAACAAGGGAGGCTTCTTCATGGTCGGTTCCCATCCACCTCATCGCCATCCTGCTCATTCCCTATGAGATCCTTATGTCTACCTCATCGGTTGGGATATCTTTTTATGGAAGTAACAAGTTAAGCAATTTCGCTACCAGATCGGTCCCACGTATACCCAGATTTATTCATATGGACGACGGCGTCCCAATCACCTCTGCTGGCAGTCTGATGGTTTGTAATATAAGAGGAGCTTTGCGAAAAGAGTAGAAAACATTTAAAAACAATGTTTGTGTTCTTTAGCAAAGCAAATTCTATTACAATGATGTACCCAGCTCAAGCAGTAGTCATACCATCATGTCTGTCTATGCAGCAGGAAAAGATGGAGAATAAGGGCACACATATTTGAACATATACCCCATCTGGTGGCACCTGCAGATAAGGGTAGTTAACTCTATTTTTGTACTGCATGAGGATCTCCAGAGAAGGAATATGGCGGGTTGTGATAGGTTTGCTTTGCTTAGAAACATCGTTTGTGCCCGTGCCTCTGAATACATTAGGGGAGACGATATGTCACATACCAAAATTTAGGTCAATATCACTGTGACCAGAAGATCAGGAAATCCTTAAAAATCACATTTTGGTGAAATTAGATAGATTTAGGGGGACAGGATGTATTACGTACCAAAATCGAATTCAAGGTCATCGTAAACCCAAAATCAAGAAAGAAAAAATCATGATATTTTGGAATCCAAATGCATGGGAGGCAACTGTTGTCACATTGTGTTTGGCGGCATTTCATGATTTGGTGAAGCGTGTATTCAGCGTGGAAAGTGCTGTTTCAAGGAGCTCTTGACTGACGATCACTATAAACTGGCTGCTATAACTAGAAGACAGGATGGCTAAATCACGCCACCACCATCACGCCTAACCCTCATTTTTCATCGGGAATTTGCTGTCTTCCTACTACTTGAGAACGATGCTCGTCGTCTGATAAATGAACGGGACGAACTGGAACGGAACGCAAAACATTGAATAGAAGTACATAATTGAGACTGTAAAAGGGTAATGGGCACCCGATCTAGCTAGTTTTTCCTAGGTTCGGTAAGGAATCTCTCAGAGCAGTGGTCTGCGGCGAGGCCACTCAAGTAACGCAGTAGCGCCTGGAACAAGTCAATGACAGAGTTTAGCAATTAATTTAATAAAGTCTGTAGTCTCATCAAGAAATACATACCGTAGAATTTTAACACATACGTAATTATAGAAAAAATAAGCTCCCAATGAGAAATCTGGTGACGACAAAGACAGAAAATGGTAAACCTTCCCAGATGAGTATAACTCCAAATTTGCAACTTCCGGTTATACCCACAGGCAGCTTTAAACAGTAGGCCAATACCTGTGACTGACTAACACAAATGTAATAGAGAAAGGGTACCAAACAGACGTCGGGCTCAACTTACTAGTCACAATTAGGGGAGAGACCTAATGCTTCATACCGGTAATAGTTTATCTTTGCACTAACTAGTGATTAGGAACTTTTCACTGGAGCGTTAGTTGTTTCTTCACACAATGGCCATCAAACAATTCCCATAAATGTCACAGCGAGACCAGCAATACACATGTGGGCAATCCTCTCGCATATACGAAGGTCAAGAATGTCTTCTTGTCGCATTTGGTCACAAAAACAAGAAGAAAGGACCAGTCTTGTCGCCCTTTGTTAAAAAAAAAGACGAAGAAAAACGTCCCCCACATGAAGTAAAGCCCAGTCTTGCAGCCTTTGGTCAAGAAAACAGTCCTCCACACGAGGAGGAACAGTCTAGCCGTGGGGCAAGATAACACGAAGGAAGACCCATTTTTGTCGCCGTTGCCAAGAAAACACATAAGAAGATCTGGTAAAGGAAACAATCCCCCGACGAAGGAAGGCCCAGTCTCCATTCCCCCCCCCCCCCACCCCACACGAAGGATCTTGTCGCCTTTGGTGAAGCAGAACGAACAGGATTATGTTCGCATCTAATTCTTTATCACGTTTGAAAATCTAGTCCAAGGCTGCATGGGTAAAATAACTATCGGAAACTTTCATTAACAATTACTTCGGTTGTCTGTATTTGTTTCTAAGTAACTGTTTAAACCAGAAAGCATTTCATCACCTTCTCGCATGTACAGAATTTGATAAGCGTTTTTGTAAAAGACGCCACAAGCTGCGAGCGATGAATTCGGCTATCTCCACCAACGTGACGACACTCGCTCCCAGAAACAAGCCCATCTGACCTCCAATGGACGCTTTAGAAGGGGAGAAAAAATGACATATTGTTATTTTTGTTACATGTCATACTACCGGTATTTAATCGAAATGATGAAGAACTTTTAATATCCTTCATTATATTAAACTGGATACACTCAACTGAAACAGTTCATTTCTTTTTAATTTAGAGACAAATCCAATAATCTAGAATATTAACTGAATAATGAGCTATAGTCTGTTCATTTCAATTAGTCGTCTGCTTTCGAGCTTGTCAAAAATCAGTAGTTGGCTTTGCATAATTTTATATATATATATATTTTTTGCACAATGTAGAACAAACTGAACTCTACAAAATGACCACCATTACTCAAGTGGTATCCATAATATATCACGCTTGAAATAACTTCGTAATTCTCTCCATATAAAACTACGGTACAGCAGTTTCATGTATCGGGGATCATTTACGTAGGCAGATTCGGCAATTTCACTGGACATGGGATATAAACGACCCTCTTACGGACCGCACGTTATTACTTTATACGGCATCCATTATCTTTGTGCCAGTGAGCATGAATACATTATGACGTCTCCCTATGTAACTGAGGTCAGATACATGAAACAACTGTAATGGAGTTTTATATATAGAAGTTTCCAAGCTATTACAAGCGTGATATATATTTTCGATATCACGAAGTAATGATCATTTTTTAGAGTTTAGTTCGTTCTACATTATGCAAAAAAAAAAAAAAAAAATGCAGAGTTATCCATTGATTTTTGAGAAGCTGCAATGTAGACGACTAATTACACTGGATATACTGGTACTTTAATATTAACTGGTCAATGAAGAGAACCAGTGGAGAAATTTTGGTTAGCCAACCTTCTTACATCATTAATCTCCGGAAGCTCCCCTTGCAGATATGGCCAGTGGTAGTTTGCTTTGACTCGGAGGTCTAGATTCCAATATTTTTGTTCAATGCAAACGCGCGCATTCAAGTCAAAAATGCGTTGAAGCATTTTGCTCGTTTAGCTCTAGCGCAGATAGAATATTTTGAGATGGACCTTTCGTTGTATTAGATCATTTGATTTAGTGAGTGGATTCTGCCTATTTTCGAGGTCATCGGGATGGGCTTCATTTTGCAATATTGCGAGTTAAAAGCTTCTGGGTGATTTTCGAAGTTTGCACATGACCATTAGCTATTAACATATAACAAGCTGTTTTGGTATTATTCAGTTATTTTTTAAATCATTTTTTTTTCATATCGAAAATGTTAGGTATCAAAAAAATAATTCCTGATATTAAAAATAATATTTTTGAAACAACAATTACGCGATTAAAAACCAAAAAGGCGCACATTTATTTTTAATGTAAAAAATAAATGAATAAATACCAAAACGACTTGCCATATTCACAGGCCCTCCTATCAATGGGAAAGTATCAGCACTGATATAGTCTCGGGCGTGTACCGCAGCTAACGTGTGCTCTTTCAAATGTTCAGCGTACATTATCATTCAAAGCACTTTTTTTATCATAATCGAATGCCTGAATGCGCCTACACCAGTTGATTGAGGGGAAATCAAGAGGATACTGTTATCTGATTGACACGCCATGCGTGTAGCATATATAAGTGTGATGTTACGTCACCCGTGTCGTGTTAGATAGGAGAAGGAAGTGCCCACGATCTTCATGATAGGGAACACTCTTGATCAATGTGTGACGACATACATCGATCAAGAAAACAATTTGGACTATTTGTGAGAATAATTTGGCTGGACTAGTGGATATTGTCTTGTGGATAGGATTGAAAATGGGGAGGGAGGGAGGGAGGGAATTTGGCTTAATGTCACACTCAAGCTTATTTCACTCATATGGTGACAGTCAGTTTGGTTGGTGGAGGAAGCCGGAGTACCCGGAGAGAACCACCGCCATTCGGTAAGTAACTGACAGACTTTCACACATGGACCAGCTGGGCTCGAACCCTTGCCGGTTCAGCGGTGTGAGGCTAGTGGTCACCAGCGAAGCGCCTTAGACCACTCGGCCACAGAGGGCCCCCGGATTGAAAATGGTCAACCGTTTCTCTGAATACTCTGGCCCCGCTTATCAATACCGAGACTCCATACCCAATATCCATCGACACCAGCCATACATGTACTTTTCGGAGTCAAAATCTCTTTTCGGCATGTGTGATATGACTACTACCGGAACTTACCAAATATATCCCCATTGGTATAGTCGGCCACTTGTGTGAACGATTCCACTTTGAGTCGGTCAAAATATAGCGAAACCACCGCCGTATCCTTCCTGTGAAAACAGAATGATGAATGACTGCATCGAAAATTCATTCTAGAGTTAAATAAATCAAGAATGCGTTCGGAAGTGGGCCAGTTAACAGGCCTGATTGCATTTCCGTAATATCAACATAGTGGGAATGAATCATTTGTGCCGGAAAGCCACTGAATGGACATATACGAGCATTTGGTGCATAATGGTGTTACTTTATAGAATTATTCCTTTGGAATAATACAATATTGCAGTACCTTCAAAATATAGTGGTAAAATTGGGCAAATTATTTCTCGTCTGCGAAATAGTTCCCCAAGAAGAAAGATCAAATGAGTGCGGTACTAACTGTTGCATGGACGAATGGCTGGTCTCGTAAACAACGTCGTGGCAGGTCACCGGGCAATCGCATTCGCTTTCCACAGATACAGCTGCAAAGAAATTAAATTAAAAATATATATATATATTTTAAAGTGAAATTAAAGTAATATACCTGTGTGGATCTAACTCGGTGACAAACATTCCACGTAACGTATGCCTATAAATGTGCACAACCATGGTGGTAATTAATGGCTTATTCCATTTTTACCTTAGCAACTGATAACTAACTTAAACGTCTGATAATCCACATTTCCTTTAAACATTTTTTATCATTAACTATATTCCCAATTTACAATTAATAAATTCTACAATCCTGTCACTATTAATACATAAATCACAGCGCCACATACGCACAGCACATATCTATCAGGACGCTTACAATTTCTTATCATATCTGACCACCCAAAACTTTAGACGAGTGCTTCAACACATCTTCAAACTGGCATTGATATACTTCGGACCGATCAGAATATTTAATCGATGCCACCAACTTACAATTAGTCCTCTTCAATCTCTTCCATCACTCTTGGTTTTTGTTCTTCATCGCATTTCCCCTGACATAACCAGAAGGTTTTAATCAATGCCCACTTTTGAAATCTTTCACTCTGAGATTTATCATAAATGAGACAAACAAGACTATAGCACCTATAGACTCTGATACCCAACTTTTGATACCATTTAGTTTGAGTGCCCCTGTTAATCCCATTCCTGTTATAACTCGAGCATTTGTATTATATCCCCTTTGACAGCATTATGGCGAGCGCTACGTCAAACCTCCCGACACAAGCAATAACACTCTACTTCTGCCACCATTGAGTCTTACCATGTTCATCTCGGTTTTGACACAAACAATTTTATCTTATCCTACCTCTGACAGCTTTTGTCTGAATACTTTATCACATGCCCTCAACACAATCAGAACACTTCATCGCACTCCACTTCTGACACCAGCCTGCCAGACCAATCCTGCTCATCTAAATACGACATAACCTTTTTCTAACATACCTTACCCTATATTCTGCTAGAACTGATTGCCCCAAAGAACGACACTACGTCGAATCATTGAAAGAGACTATCTTAATCTTAGCTATTTTCCTGAAAACATTATTTTATTATCGAAGCCTTACAAGTGGATATGTTTATGAATGATTCAACGATCTCTCTGTAACACTTCAGGCCGGCCAAGGGATCACAAACTCTATTTTCTTCTCCAAACTGTCCTGGAAAGAATGAACAAAAAGTGAAATTTTAGAGTAATTCTGTGTCACAAGATGCCATGTTTCTGGCATTGTGGATGTACCTGTCCATACATTGAACAAGTGTTTTCCACACAAACCTCGACTCTCGACAGTAAAATCCCTCATTAGGTTTAAGTTCATTAATAGTATCTGTGTTCAAGAAAATATATCAATGTCAGAAGCAATGAAGGATTCCTTAGCTCTACTACATACAAGAGATATCATTCATGGGATGTTTCTTTGTTTATAGAGTTGATTGAAAATGTCATTAAAATATCTATGTGAAATCTGGCAACACTATATATCAACAACATATAGGTATTCCAATAGGTACCAATTGTGCACGTCTGTTGGCTGACCTATATCTGTTCTTTCATGAATATAACTATATGCAAGCGCTTTTAAAACCGATCAATTCAAAACCCGTTTCTACTCATTCACCAAAAGCTACGTAAACGACCTTCTCAATATGGATAATTGCTTCATAAATGACGCAATGAAGGAGATATATCCACCTGCACTGGATTTGAGGGAAACTACAGATAGCCCTAACGGTACATCATATTTAGACCTATGTCTCTTTCAAACTGAATTCGGCCTTCTCTATCGTCGATGTAATGAAGGAGATAATTACAATTTCGAGATCGTAAACTATCCCTTTCTGGACAGCAATACTCCAGTGGGACCTACATATGGCGTACACATATCTCGCCTAGTAACATTTGCTAGATCTTGTGTTACATGTTACGATTTTAATCAATGTCACCAAATTATGACGTTTTCCAAACGTGTTCCGAAACGCATTTCCAAGACGCGTTTCCAAAGCGCGTTTTAAACGCATTCAAAAACGCGTTCGTGAAACGCGTTTCAAGCGAAACGAAACAACAGATAAATGAACATCCCGCGATGGTCAAACGCGTTTGCGAGGTATAAACGCGTTCTTTGAGAAGCAAAGGAAACGAATACAAAACGCGTTCAGAACGCTATTGAAACGCATTTCAAACGCTAATAGAACGCTGATATACGTCAAAAAAGACGCCGAACGCTTTTACCCCTGCAGTTATCCTGTTGAAACTTTGGATATGTGACGTTTACATACGAAAAACTCCTTTGTGTGTGATGGTAATAAAGCCAATTTTTTTTCCACTCCCAAACCTGCCATGTAAGATTGTTCTTGAAGTTTACATACTGAAATATCCCCTTCGAAAAAGTTGAGATGTTCAGTTGCATAAAAATGAAGATATGATTGGTCAAAATGTGCTCCCGGGCTTATTTTGCTATTCTGGGGCATTTTCATGAAGGGTTTTCTCCCGTAGCAAAAATATAACACCTCAAACCAAAACCATTCGTGTTTTTTTTCAATAAATGAACATCCTACTATATTGTGTGACAAAATTATTTTGGTTTGAGGTGTCATATTTGTGCTATAAGAGAAAATCCTTCCTGTAAATACCTCAAAAATACCAAATCAGGCCGAGGGGCACATTTTGATCAATCATATCTCCATTTTTATAAAACGGAGCATCTCAGTTTTGTCGAGGCTGATATTTCAGTGTGTAAACTTCTAGAAAAATCTGATTTGGCAGGTTTTGGATTGAGAAAAAAATCAGCTTAATTACCATCTCACACAACGGAGTTATTCCCGTATTGTCGTCACATGTCCTCTGAGAGACAGCGGTTACTTTGTGGCAGAGATAAGAGAACAAGGGAAAGGAGAAAGGGACTGAGAACGTGTTTTGCATAGTACTTCACCAGCTTTAGCTGACGGCACAGCCTGCGACTTAATATTAGAACCACTTCTACAAATTCACTTCATACCTACCAAGCATATAGCTACAGTTACAGTATAGCTCATATCCTCTGAAAAAGCAGGCATCGTTACATGCTCTAAACGTATACTTCCCCTCCTTCACCAAAGGATGATGGTAGTCTCCTTGATCAGTATTCACGCATTCCTCATCGTCAAATGCTTTATACGGTGCGGGTAAATAACGATGCTGAAAATAAAGTGAACCGGAAACTGATAAACGAAGTTTTTTCAGGCGTTAGCTTCAACACGAAGAATATTTAGACGTCTAATGTCATCTCTTTTGCTACTTCATAAACTTATGCTCGGGAGGGACTGGGGGTCTCCGATGGAGAAACAGTTGGTTCTTATAATACAAGCGTCTAGTCCGTCATCCATGATTCAGCCGTCGTCCAGTAAAGAATATCCGCGTCCATAATCCAAAGACCTATCCCATATTCCATATAACAGCATTGGCACAAAAAAAAAAAAAAAATAGAAAAACAATCATAGTATGGTGCAAAAGAGAAGCGGTCAACAGTTTTCAACGATACCAAAGATGTTCCAACAGACATCAAATTCGTATCGCTGTTCAATATTCTTCACCCGTATGATATTCGTGTAAATTCCTCATCCAGAGAATGATGTATCTCAGTCACGCTTTGATTGTGACTGTTCATATGAACACCATGATGGCCTTGAAGTATACGGGTTCATACGGCACCCAGCCCCGGGTTAAGCGGAATTAGACACAGGTTACGAAACGTAACGCCGTAGATCTTGCACGCTATGTTCGTATTTTGTATCGTCAAATTTGAGAAACTTTGAGTGCAGGCGATTGGAGGTATAGCCATGTTTCTGCAATAATGTTTTTTTGACGTTGAATAAAATCGTCACAGGATCTAGCAAATACTATTAGGTCAGATCATTATACGCCATTTGCAGGTTCCACTGGAATATTGCTGTCCATAAAGGGATAGTTTACAATGTCGAGTTGTAATCATCCATTTCGTCATAAAGTCCATATCGATATTATACCGATGAGATCAATGGAATGCGAAAATGCCGATGTTGACGGAGAAAATATGGCAGGGTTAAATTT
Source organism: Hanleya hanleyi (assembly GCA_036873755.1). Lineage (NCBI taxonomy): Eukaryota > Metazoa > Mollusca > Polyplacophora > Lepidopleurida > Hanleyidae > Hanleya > Hanleya hanleyi. Next base: position 83,604 of record JAVTVY010022964.1, read on the forward strand.
ATTTAAGGGGTAAGAAAAATATCTAGGAACAGGTCCCACAAAGCCCAGCCAAGATAGGGTAAACAACAATATATAGGGGTGATATATTCATTGACTTATCTTGCTGCCCATAACTGCCAGCTCAGTATAAGTATAAAAATATGAGCATGTTTTTCGGTTGAGCAACCAGTGTTTGTCTTCCATGTGCCAATTCTTCCTAGTTCTCTCAATATATAAACAAACAGCGGAACAAATCATCTCACTCAATTTAGGAAATATAATCGTTTAAAAAAAATGGAATGTTGCTATCGCGACCTTGATACACACGTATAATTATAACCAGACGAAATTGAGGATAACTTCATAAAGACCCTACAGCGAAATGTCGTCTGCTAATTAATAAAAAAGTTGTTAACAACAAGTTATATTATAATCAACAATTATTGATAATGCTTTACTAATAATCAACAATGCTGACTGTTCCTCTGTTAATCAACAATGTTGACTGCTTCACAGTTATAAGAATCTAGCCTGTTAATTGAGGCACCACAGTTTACGTATTCATAATTTGAATCGAGGGTAGAACTAGTAGGAATAGTTCAAGGTATGAGAAATAAAACAATAATTATTTGCAAACAAAGCCAGTAAGGAGGTTCTGTTGACAGTAGTTTACCTCTTTGACATTAATGGCGATGTAGTTTATTGTTCCCGGCGATACGACTGTATATTCGGTAACCATGCGTCTCACCTTCTCTTTTGGATCATGCAACAAAATCTACGTAAAAAAATGTTATGGGTATAAAGAAAGTTTGATATGAAAGGAGGGTATATAGGTCTACCATACAGAACACAGGTATACTAGCCTCTGGTTACTGAATCCGAAATGCGGCACAACGGCTGGACAATGAATGCCTTGGATAGGGAAATCCCTGATGATTGTTGGCCATTCTTTTCGACTATCAGGTTAGCGTAGCAGCTACATTAAACGGGTGGCTTAGCAAATCCCTTTGCGCAATTGAGGGTTCATACTTCATGTAAGGAATCACGGGATCAAAATCCTTTCCTTATGTTGGCGTTTACGCCACTGTCAATATAATTTTACATAAAAAGTTGAATACCTTCTCCAAAACTTCAGTTTCCTGACGTCACTTGGCCATATATGACCATGTATATACTACTGGAGGATTTCTGTCACCGACAGATTAAACCATCAAAATGGAATGTCCTTGTACTACCTAGGGTTAGGTATGCTTCTCCACTATCAGCTTCACGCACATTCTAACTATTGTTTTTCGCCACCCTGTTAATGTTGCGTTTAAAAAAAATCATATCGAAAATATTAAGTAGCTAAACTTCAAAGCGGATTAGGGGGAAGGTATGTATAGTCGTGTGGTGAAGTGGGGTTAGGGAGGAATGTTTGTGTAGTCAAGTGTCAAAGCGGTGTTAGGGATGAATGTATGTGTGGAAGTGCCAGGGCAGCCTTTAAGCGGAAAGTGCATATAGTCGAGTGTCACAGTAGAGTTAAGGAGGAATGTTTTTGTAGTCCAGTGTCAAAGCGGGATAGCGCGTCGAAGCGGGATTAAAGGGAGAGATGCATGTGTAAGCCAGTGTAGCAGCAGGGGGGAGCAGACCGGGGGAGCAGACCGGGGGGAGCCAGGGGCAGCACAGCAGGGGGGACAGGAGAGAGAGCAATCCACGGGTCCCAGGGCCAGCACAGGGGGGAGGGCTAGCAGACCACGGGGGAGCAATCTATGGGTCCCAGGGCCAGCACAGCAGGGGGGGGGGGGCGGACAGGGGCGAGAGCAATCCGGGGGTCCTAGGGCCAGCACAGGGGGGACCGGACTGCGGGGAGGGGGGCATCCACGGGTCCCAGGGTTAGCACAGGTGGGGGGGACCGGACAGGGGGGAGAGCAATCCGCGGGTCCCAGAGCCAGCACAGTATACACAATAGGGGTGCTGGAACAGCCCCCCTTGGGGGGCGAGCAGATAGCGTGGGCGAGCCCCACCCCCACCCCCCAGGGCCAAAAGGGGGGGCAGCAGCCAGGGGGCAGCTGGGTAGAACACTAATTGGCTATGGTCTATCTACGCCGGACCACTTTTGGATAGAAAACTACGCCGGACCCAGGGCCAACACAAGGGGGGCAGCAAGCCAGGGGGCAGCTGGGTAGAAACATTTGGGTCAAAAAAATGCAAAACCGGGGTGTCACGTCTCACTGAGTCCCGTAACATGGCTTCGTGGCCTGTGATGTAGTCCTGTTCACATGGCTTCGTGGCCATGTGACGGCTTGTTTTTATTAAATGATGAATTTGGGACTCAATTGCTCTTAATAACTCTCCACCGTGGCATCCTAGACAATTCGAAATGAGTCTGGATTATTTGTGAGAAGAGTTCGGAACAAGCGTTCCAAGAGCAGGCAGGTAGGGATCGAACCCCCTTTTGTGAGACGTGACTGAAAGATACGATGATACATATCGCACGGCCTACCTAGGCTATCTTTCACGCACGCTAATATAGGTTCAAAATAACGCATATAAACCTACCAAGCTGTTGTGCAAGGCCTCACTTCCTGTTATCGTTGCTAGGATACGAACGCACAGTCTCATACAAGTGCTGTCTCATTCAGATTGGAGCCGAGAGAAAATCAACAGTGACCCACATACAACACTCAGGGCTGAATGCTAGCAAACATTCCTACACAGACACGACCCAGCTAACACATTTAGTCTATTTCGGGTAGGTGTATGGAATATGTATATATCCGTTGTGAGGCCCGGCTTCATTCACAAACAGGAAGGCTTAAGCAAACACAGTGTTAGTAGAGAAGAAACACACCTAAAGCTTATTGAGAGAAGTCAGGCTTGAGTATTTGGGTCGGCGTATATGTACACGTTTACACATTCAATAGCCGCACGCAGTGCTATAGTATGGTGGGTAAGAGGCGATATAAAGCGCCTACTTCAATATATCGGCAGGGAGGATTCCTTGCTTAATCAGCAATTCTTTCGTGGCTATGGCTAGGCCGACGTCGGCAATAAGCATTCCTACGTCATAGCCGGTGAAGTCCACCTTGGGGGCAGGGCCTTTCCAAACAATTTTGCCCAGACGAGCATAACCTATCGCTAAGCCGCTAACGACAGCGGCATGGTAGGCCATGTTGGCTAGCATTTTACCATCGATCGACGACATGCCTTCTTTTGCAGTGTCAGCCATGCCTTTAACATGATATGCTAATGCGCCGAAAAAAGCCAAACTACGTGTTCGTGCGGACATCGTAGTGGTTCCCACGGTTCCGGGTGGCAGGGGCTGCGCATGGCATCTTTAATAATCCGCCTGTAGAAAGCAGTTTATCGTGATTCTATCTCGATTGCCCTGGCAAACTGTTTCCTTGCTTCCTCCCTGCCTTGCTTCAGAAGTGCGTTTTTTTTCTTCCTGGCTGATATGGGATGCTTTCAACGATTTAGGCCTGATTGTGCCTTTCATCGCATCATATTTATATTTCTCCGCTAGGATGTGACGGAATTCGCTATCAGAGATCTTGTTATCCACAAGTGCTTGCGAGATAACATCTGCGATGGAATCCAACTTTGATGACGCTAGGACGCGAATTTCATCGTGTTTTTTAGCTTTGATGGTCAGGCGTCGAGATATGAACTTGCAAGCTATTCCAGCCAAACCACTTGAAAGAGCCGAGACTTCAAGTGCTACAACAACGGGTGCGGCAATTATAGTCGACAAGAGGCCGACCCCAGTCGCGCCGAGGCCCAAAGCCATTGTGGCAAGCGCAGAGTCAACGCCATCTACAGCATTCACCGCTTTGCGGTATTTTTTGTACAAGCTCGACCGGGAATCACGATCTTGGGAGAGTTCATGCTGTATATCACAGATGTGCTTTAGCCTGTAGTCATGCGCGGATTCAGCCTCGTCCAATGTTGGATATAGCCCCATGATGAATCTATATGCTGTTGTCCATAATCTCTAGCTCAAGGTTATCCAAGGGCCGGTTGAACACCTTGAGAGATTTTAAGCCGACGGCTTCAGATAGGAATATGTTGCCCACGGTCACATCGTTCCCTACTCGTGTAGTTACGCCCTCTAACGACAGATGCACGACAGGCTTTTTAACTGCGCTGAGAGCAAAGAAAATCCGCAACTCTTGATCAGGATGCTTATCCTGCCACTCCCGATTCGACCACATTAAGGTCAATGAGACAGCCCACATTGTCACTTTCGGCGAGAGTCCATTGTCCTTTTTCCGTTTTAACGAGGCTATATCTCACGTGCGTCCGTGTGTTTCCCGTGTTAATATCTTCAAGGTCTTTGAAACTTACATCCGTGTTTCTTCCTGGCGTAAGCTTCTTTCGATGGTATAAGCCGTTTCTGAACTGAAAGCCGTATAGGCGGTCGGTGTAACCTGCCTCGCCAAACCCCACGGTATCAGCGAGATCGCTTAAGGCCAAATCACTGCATCTGGGTCCTGCGGATTCAACCATCGTTGTCAGGGATGAAAATCAAGAGTTACACTCATATAAACGCTCTTTACTGGTGTATCTGACTTATCTAACAGGGAGAACGGCTGGATAGGGCCAGATATTAGTGGCTTATACTGTGGATTAGGGAAAGAAATGGTTTTTCCGCAGTTTATTCCTTCACCGGTCACAGATATAGCTCTCAGAAGAGTGGAAGGGTAGGCCACACAAGGGACTGCCTTCCCCACTAGATTGTGCGATGTGCTCACCTCACCCAGGTGAGCGAACACTTCTTTATGGGGTGCTAGTGTGGGGAAGCTGTCGCCCTGCACTGTCCCAGTCAGGATACTGTCAGGATTTGAGAATCCCAGGAGCCGCGCAAGGCCAAACAGTTGTATGCTACTGTCGGTCGTCAACTTCAGTCGACCGGTGGCATGGTTTATCTCCAGGCCCGCCCTGTGTGGCTTGAAGACCTCTTTATTAAGGGAACAGACATTGTAATAACCGCTAGGGACAGCCACAAGCTTTCCGCCAACAGAGAAGCTAGTTCCGGCTGGGACGTTCTCCCATAGTGGGTAGAAAGTGAGCTCGAGCAGTGCTACTTTGCATTGTCCGTTTTAGTTCTTCAGCGCATGCGTAAGGTCGACTGCTGCGCTATTTTGAATGTTGCTCAGTGTTACATACATAGCCGGCCACACGAAGTGCTAAACCAGCAAGGTTTGCGCATGGATAGACACGCCTTTAGCTTCAATGTAAAGGCCACCTACCAAGCGGGCGGGGTGTACACCGCTGGAACGAGTGTTACTGGGACGACATTCACTCATCAAGATATCTTGGTGAACTTAGAGAACACAGCAGGTGGTGACTTTGCGGCCCAGTTTCCTGATGTATTTGTGAAATACTGTCTGGCTAAAGTGAAAAGCGACCAGCTTGTACAGGCGTGGCGCTCTAATCCCTTGCAGTTTTGGCAGAATCAGCTGAATTTCGCCGTGTGGTGCGCCACGACCGGCTGCGCCGTGTCTGTGAGCGACCACCTAGCCGCTGGCGCACGAACTGCTAGCCACACCCGGGCCCTCTACACCTTTCATGTCTACTTTCAGATCAGGCGGATCCTAAAAGAGATCCAGGCCCCGCTCCCTCAAGACGACGCCTGGGCAGCATTTAACAATCCATTTGACCGCAGAGCATATGAGCGCATCTGTGCAGAGTCTGGGGTGTCGCCGCACACCGGCTGGAGACAGCAGCAGAGCGAAAACAATGGCATAGGAACTATTTACTTCTATGCCACACACGCAGGCTACATGCGGCTTCCAAAGCCCTACGACCCAACCTGGCATTCGTTTACTTTTCGAAAAAAACACTTTCACATTGACTACATTGCGCAGGGATCGGAGGCTGACAAGGCGTGGACAACGTTCATGCTGGACAGATCGCAGGGCTTCACACATGCAGGCGTCGAGCGTGTTAATGATTCCATTCGAACGTATGTATGGGCCATCCTTTGCGCCCAGGCTCAGACGCGCACACGAATCTTAGGAGAGGGCAGAAGCAGTTTCTCGCCAACATCGAGGATGCGGTCTCCTCTCCAGTTGACCTCTCATCAGCGATAAAACGCTACCAAGACGTCCTGCAGTATGCAGGCTCCAAAGTTAACTATGTGTTCGGAATCGGCCTGTACATGGCCCCCAGTGACATGTTGCTCCGCATAGGTCATATCGCCGGTTACAACAATGAGATCGTAGTTGCAACAGAAAATCAAAAACTTGGCGAGAACGTGTACGTTAACGCAACAGTCGCTCCTCCAAACACAGAAGGAGATACGGGAGAAAAAGGAGTGGTTCCCACAGCGAGTGGCAAGACCGCGACGCTGGATCATGCCGCTCCCACCGCGCCGGTTCACTCCTCGCGAGATGTCGCTGCCTCCACGGTCCCAGCTAGTGAACACGACGACGAAAAGACCGCAATCATCGTCGGTGTCATCGTAGCTGGGCTGGTGACCATTTGGCTATTTCGTTAGGCAGTCGCGAGTCATCACATAAAGCAGCCCCGCAGCCGCAACAACCAAGGACCACATATTCTCTGCAAGCCATCCAGCAGTTTTCGACATAAGGCTAAGAAGCCAGGAAACAATGCTCCCAATTATGCCGGGCAGCGACGCCGCGGCTTCCCCGGCAAGCTTTGCGAGGATTCGGCCGAGGGCGTGTAGGTGTTTCTTGATCCACTCTTTTACAGTCACGCTCGTCGGAACGACTGGCTTGGAAGGAGTCGGTGTTGGGGCCGGGGTGCCCCCGCCCGTCAAAGCAAGCACTAAGGTGGACACGATGAAGCCCAGCGCAGTGAGGATGCTAACAATGGTTATCCCCTGCTCTCTGAACAATGTGCGAAGTCGCTCAGCCAGGGTAGTATCTTCGTTGAGGACGCGGTTTATCGTCTCACGGATTCGGTTAATCTGTGAGCGAAGAGCCTCCCGACTGACAGTTGCAGCCTCAAGGCGGGCGGCCCGCTCATCCTTTAGTTCTCGAACACGCTCCGCGACGCGCCTTCGAGAGTCTGCGTCATCTGCCGTCAGTTCCATTGAGTTTTCCTTCCTCGAGAGCAATGCGGTCATCCAATGCTGACAGCTTGGCCGGGTTGTTGGTGAGCTCACCCCGAATGGTCTGGAGGGCCTTGTCAAGCCCACGCAGCTCTCGGAGATTTAACGGGGGGTCGCTCATGGTGCCGAGGACTTCATCGATTTGCGCGTCCGAGAAGGCCGTTTCCATTTTCTGAACAGCGTCTGTGGCTACCTTGGCTCTTCCGTCGAGGTCCTGGAGTTCAACGCTTTCGACCGCCGCTGCAGCCCCACTAAGCTCTTCGCTCGCTGTCTGTAGAGCTACCACAGCCTGAGGGGGCAGCATTCTCGATGACTGTCTGCGCCAGTCTGTAAACCCTAGTTCATCCCGAATCGCGTTGCTACCGCCAAGCACCCCAGCTACCGTGGACAGGGAGAGAGGTCGGCCTGTACGAAGGTTAATTAAGTCCAAGTTGGGGTAAGCTACAAGGCGCAGCTTCCCGTCAATCGTGAGTTCAAACCTCGAGTAATCCCTACCTAGGTTAAGAGTAAGCCCCCTCTCTGCCTGGTAGTTGTAGTAGTCATCGACAGCTGTCTGGACTATCTCTCGCTGAAGAGAGACAGGGCGCTCACCTTCCTGTGCTTGCGCGTCCGAAGGACCCACTCTGTCTGTTGACAAATCGACATCGTCTGTTTCCTCTTCCCTCCTCGTTTCTGTCTCGTCGAGACGGCCGGTATCAACATCATAGTCTGCCATATTGAATAATCACAGCTTATCACTTCACTTCAATAAGATGGCTTCTTCACAATACGGTCGCAAGCTTAATCCCTACCGCAGACTTCGTGAGCCACTTGGGATCAAGGGGGTTCGCCAGACATTTGTGATCACAAACAACCCCAGCACTATCGATCAGAACCAACAGCTACTGGTGCGCTTTCCCAATCTCGGAGCGAACGATGTTATCGTTCCGGCGACCGCCCGCCTCGCCTTCAACATCGAACTGAAATCATCCGACGTGAATCGAACCGTGGTTCAGAATTTGGGCCGCGCAATCATAAAGAAGACAACAATCAAAATCAGCGGCAATGAGGTTATGAGCATTGATGACTCCGACGTATACTACTGCTATCGCGACCTGTGGAAAACAGCCGAAGAGTGCGATAATGCAGCCTACCAGGGTGTAGATACTGGCAGAACCCAGAACACGACAAAGCTTCGGGTTGGTGCCGCGAATGCTGAAAACAAGAAAACAGATAAAGCCATAGCACGGGCATACGGCAGCCGCTTCTTTATCCCGCTTGACTTTGAGTTGCTGGACAGCCACATGCCTTTCTACCAAAGTGCGCTTGGTGATCGTCTGGAGTACGAACTGACATTCAACGATTACAGTCGCGTGATCGTCGCAGAGGATGATCTCCCATAGTGGGTAGAAAGTGAGCTCGAGCAGTGCTACTTTGCATTGTCCGTTTTAGTTCTTGAGCGCATGCGTAAGGTCGACTGCTGCGCTATTTTGAATGTTGCTCAGTGTTACATACATAGCCGGCCACACGAAGTGCTAAACCAGCAAGGATTGCGCATGGATAGACACGCCTTTAGCTTCAATGTAAAGGCCACCTACCAAGCGGGCGGGGTGTACACCGCTGGAACGAGTGTTACTGGGACGACATTCACTCATCAAGATATCTTGGTGAACTTAGAGAACACAGCAGGTGGTGACTTTGCGGCCCAGTTTCCTGATGTATTTGTGAAATACTGTCTGGCTAAAGTGAAAAGCGACCAGCTTGTACAGGCGTGGCGCTCTAATCCCTTGCAGTTTTGGCAGAATCAGCTGAATTTCGCCGTGTGGTGCGCCACGACCGGCTGCGCCGTGTCTGTGAGCGACCACCTAGCCGCTGGCGCACGAACTGCTAGCCACACCCGGGCCCTCTACACCTTTCATGTCTACTTTCAGATCAGGCGGATCCTAAAAGAGATCCAGGCCCCGCTCCCTCAAGACGACGCCTGGGCAGCATTTAACAATCCATTTGACCGCAGAGCATATGAGCGCATCTGTGCAGAGTCTGGGGTGTCGCCGCACACCGGCTGGAGACAGCAGCAGAGCGAAAACAATGGCATAGGAACTATTTACTTCTATGCCACACACGCAGGCTACATGCGGCTTCCAAAGCCCTACGACCCAACCTGGCATTCGTTTACTTTTCGAAAAAAACACTTTCACATTGACTACATTGCGCAGGGATCGGAGGCTGACAAGGCGTGGACAACGTTCATGCTGGACAGATCGCAGGGCTTCACACATGCAGGCGTCGAGCGTGTTAATGATTCCATTCGAATGTATGTATGGGCCATCCTTTGCGCCCAGGCTCAGACGCGCACACGAATCTTAGGAGAGGGCACAGCATTTGACGCGCAGAAGCAGTTTCTCGCCAACATCGAGGATGCGGTCTCCTCTCCAGTTGACCTCTCATCAGCGATAAAACGCTACCAAGACGTCCTGCAGTATGCAGGCTCCAAAGTTAACTATGTGTTCGGAATCGGCCTGTACATGGCACCCAGTGACATGTTGCTCCGCATAGGTCATATCGCCGGTTACAACAATGAGATCGTAGTTGCAACAGAAAATCAAAAACTTGGCGAGAACGTGTACGTTAACGCAACAGTCGCTCCTCCAAACACAGAAGGAGATACGGGAGAAAAAGGAGTGGTTCCCACAGCGAGTGGCAAGACCGCGACGCTGGATCATGCCGCTCCCACCGCGCCGGTTCACTCCTCGCGAGATGTCGCTGCCTCCACGGTCCCAGCTAGTGAACACGACGACGAAAAGACCGCAATCATCGTCGGTGTCATCGTAGCTGGGCTGGTGACCATTTGGCTATTTCGTTAGGCAGTCGCGAGTCATCAAATAAAGCAGCCCCGCAGCCGCAACAACCAAGGACCACATATTCTCTGCAAGCCATCCAGCAGTTTTCGACATAAGGCTAAGAAGCCAGGAAACAATGCTCCCAATTATGCCGGGCAGCGACGCCGCGGCTTCCCCGGCAAGCTTTGCGAGGATTCGGCCGAGGGCGTGTAGGTGTTTCTTGATCCACTCTTTTACAGTCACGCTCGTCGGAACGACTGGCTTGGAAGGAGTCGGTGTTGGGGCCGGGGTGCCCCCGCCCGTCAAAGCAAGCACTAAGGTGGACACGATGAAGCCCAGCGCAGTGAGGATGCTAACAATGGTTATCCCCTGCTCTCTGAACAATGTGCGAAGTCGCTCAGCCAGGGTAGTATCTTCGTTGAGGACGCGGTTTATCGTCTCACGGATTCGGTTAATCTGTGAGCGAAGAGCCTCCCGACTGACAGTTGCAGCCTCAAGGCGGGCGGCCCGCTCATCCTTTAGTTCTCGAACACGCTCCGCGACGCGCCTTCGAGAGTCTGCGTCATCTGCCGTCAGTTCCATTGAGTTTTCCTTCCTCGAGAGCAATGCGGTCATCCAATGCTGACAGCTTGGCCAGGTTGTTGGTGAGCTCACCCCGAATGGTCTGGAGGGCCTTGTCAAGCCCACGCAGCTCTCGGAGATTTAACGGGGGGTCGCTCATGGTGCCGAGGACTTCATCGATTTGCGCGTCCGAGAAGGCCGTTTCCATTTTCTGAACAGCGTCTGTGGCTACCTTGGCTCTTCCGTCGAGGTCCTGGAGTTCAACGCTTTCGACCGCCGCTGCAGCCCCACTAAGCTCTTCGCTCGCTGTCTGTAGAGCTACCACACCCTGAGGGGGCAGCATTCTCGATGACTGTCTGCGCCAGTCTGTAAACCCTAGTTCATCCCGAATCGCGTTGCTACCGCCAAGCACCCCAGCTGCCGTGGAGAGGGAAAGAGGTCGGCCTGTACGAAGGTTAATTAAGTCCAAGTTGGGGTAAGCTACAAGGCGCAGCTTCCCGTCAATCGTGAGTTCAAACCTCGAGTAATCCCTACCTAGGTTAAGAGTAAGCCCCCTCTCTGCCTGGTAGTTGTAGTAGTCATCGACAGCTGTCTGGACTATCTCTCGCTGAAGAGAGACAGGGCGCTCACCTTGCTGCGCTTGCGCGTCCGAAGGACCCACTCTGTCTGTTGACAAATCGACATCGTCTGTTTCCTCTTCCCTCCTCGTTTCTGTCTCGTCGAGACGGCCGGTATCAACATCATAGTCTGCCATATTGAATAATCACAGCTTATCACTTCACTTTAATAAGATGGCTTCTTCACAATACGGTCGCAAGCTTAATCCCTACCGCAGACTTCGTGAGCCACTTGGGATCAAGGGGGTTCGCCAGGCAGTTGTGATCACAAACAACCCCAGCACTATCGATCAGAACCAACAGCTACTGGTGCGCTTTCCCAATCTCGGAGCGAACGATGTTATCGTTCCGGGGACCGCCCGCCTCGCCTTCAACATCGAACTGAAATCATCCGACGTGAATCGAACCGTGGTTCAGAATTTGGGCCGCGCAATCATAAAGAAGACAACAATCAAAATCAGCGGCAATGAGGTTATGAGCATTGACGACTCCGACGTATACTACTGCTGTCGCGACCTGTGGAAAACGGCCGAAGAGCGCGATAATGCAGCCTACCAGGGTATAGAGACTGGCAGAACCCAGAACACGACAAAACTTCGGGTTGGTGCCGCGAATGCTGAAAACAAGAAAACAGATAAAGCCATAGCACGGGCATACGGCAGCCGCTTCTTTATCCCGCTTGACTTCGAGTTGCTGGACAGTCACATGCCTTTCTACCAAAGTGCGCTTGGTGATCGTCTGGAGTACGAACTGACATTCAACGATTACAGTCGCGTGATCGTCGCAGAGGATGATGAAGCTGCCAGTTACAATATTGAAAACATCTGCCTAGAGTTCGAAATGGTCACGCAGAATGATCTCGCTAGATTGATCCGAACCCAGTATGCAGGACGCCTAGCCATCCTCTACGACAGGGTGCTCCGCCACCGCAAACTGACACGTAACAAGTCTGACACTATCTGGAACATCAACCTGAATGTACCCGCTCGCAGTATGAAGGGTATTCTCATGCTGTTCGAAGAACCTGTCCCCTGGGCTCGCGACACTGAGGACTTCTATAATCCGCTCATCACGAAGGTAGAGGTGTGCATCGAGGGGGTGCCGAATCAGCTGTACAGTCAAGGACTGAGAGCGCACCAGCTGTGGGATGAGACCAAGAAAGAGTTCGCAGCCGGTAGTAAACGTCAATCCGAGGTTGCAATGGCCGCAACAGACCTGGATCTGGCAGACGTCTCCCTGGGCGAGTTCCTCACCACAAAATATGCACTATGGCTGGATCTGCGAGTCACGGACGATGACGGACTACATGGGAGCGGCCGAAGCGTGGTGAATGCCAGCGAGGGCATTACCATCCAGATCACAAAAGAAGCAGAGCCGGCCGGCGCATTGAGCGTTTATCTGTACATCGTCATGGATGCACAAATGAATATCGAGGATGGCCGACTCAAAGAAGCGCTCAATTAATGGCGCAGCCCCGCTGCTTCCCAAAGACCCCCACTCCGCTATTATATGTGGCCAGACAGGGTGTGGTAAGACGGTTTTCGCCCTTGACCTACTCGAAGGCCACTTCCGTGGTGTCTTTGAACACATCGTCATCCTTTGTCCCACGATTCGCTACAACAGCACCTACCTAGCCCGACATTGGGTCTGGGCTGACCCAGAGATCTACATAGTCGACCCCGACGAGCGTCTCCACGAATATCTGCGAGCATTCTATCGCCTATTTGCCGGAGAACACACTTTGTACATCATTGATGACTGTGCCGCAAGCAAGGCTCTAACCAAAAAGAAAGACAGGCTGTCTGAGCTAGCCTTCAGTGGCCGCCACACAGAGCAGAGCGTTTGGGTGCTGACCCAGAAGTACAACTCGGTCTTGAAGAATCTACGAGAGCAGACGCGATGGTGCGCCCTGTTTCACTGTAAGGACCGCGATTCTTTTGAAGAGTGCCTCCGCAAGAACGATGTTATTCCAACAAGAGCTGAGCGACTCAAAACTAGGGCGCTGCTGGCAGAGACAAAACATGCAAAACTCCTGTTAAAACTGACCAGCCGGCTGCATATATGATTGTTGTTTAGGCCGTAAATGTGGGAAGTGCTACTGCTTTGCCAGATTCTTACTCTCGGAGCCTTTGTGTATATCATCTACGAATATACTAAATTGAAGAGATACGTAAGTCAAAGTATTAACCTTTGCCAGCGGTACGCGCAAGTGATACGGGCCACGCACGTAGCAAACATGGATTGCGATGAGATTATTGACGAGCTGTTGGAAGAAGAGGCCGGCGGTCGTGCAGCCAAGGCGGTTACATCTAGTTGCCACGACGGCGCGGCAGCCGGAGCCGCAGGGTCTCGCTCAAGCTCCGTAGGGGCCGCCGGGACGACTAGTGCTAGTAAACGCGAAAGACTAGCACCGTTGGCCGCCGGAGGACAGGCCCAGGAGTACATGGGGAGGGTCATACACCGAACCAGGTCGAAAGCCTGGACGATGGAGAAGTTGACAAGCTGTATGCTCGCTATGAAGCGCGCTTGGGAGCTAAGATGACCAAGATCTTGGGGACAGCTGCACTTCAGCTCTATGCCATGGCAGCCAGCTCTTTGCTCCCCATTCCATCTGAAAATCAGTCAAAGCTCGTTGCTGACCTAGAAGATGATCCGTTCGTTGAGCATGCGCTAAGCAATTCTACCTGTCAGCTATACCACCGCTTTGGGATGCTCTTAGCACCCCTTACCACATTACTTACCACTGTTAAACACTGCCAATTTGGACACACATGCCCCCAGACATATGCGTCTACGTTCGATGATGACGGAGGTACTGGAACCACAAGCGAATCAGCCACCGGTGAGAGTGACTCGACAGACCCTCAGTCAGGAAGGGACAGCGCCTGATGAAAAGGACCCTAAAAAGGTGGAAGCGGGACGAAAGGGCGCTGCCGCGCGAAAGGCCAAACAAGAACGACTGAAGATGGAGCTCAAGGAGATCAAGGAACGTCTTGCTCCCACAGGGATGTCACAGGCTGTCGAGACGACCACCACAAGCACCGAACCGACCGTCGAAAACGCACGGAGTGCTGGACCACAGTGGGCTCCTTATATACTATGCAGTCTAGGAATTGCGGGGCGCTGCTCGTGGGATACAGGTTGCGCTCGCGTGCACTTTCAGGATCGCCGCTTGTGAGAGAACCAATCGATCGTCGAGCGGCAGCGCGCCTGACGCCAGTCATCCCGATCGAAGCTACGGGGGACGAGCAATTAAAGGATCCTTTTCGTATGCAATAATGAAGATGTCAGCCAGGTAACAACAGTAACCGCACCAGCGGGAACAGCGTATGAAACATGGCCTCAATTGCCTTGCTAGTGGGTGGAGCTCTGGTCACTGCTCTTGCCTTCAGTGGGTCGAATTACCTCTTTTCAATGTTTCGAAGTTCGGGTGTTGACGAAGAGCGCAAACGTCATGACAAGGCTATAGAACAGCTCCAATCTGCACGGGATGCATGAACAAAAAAGCGAACCGAAAGGCTTGACTGGATAAATGAAGAGCTCCGACGACAGGGACACGCCGTTCGCACATTCCACGACGTCGATGCAGCAATCCGCGAGTACTCACAAGTCACAGGCAAAATACTTGACCCTCTCGGCCCAAAGCCTCGACTTTCAGCCATGTACGTACCTTCAGGTAACCAAAAAGACCGGGAGATCGTCTTTGTCATTCTAGGAATGGGCGTGACGGGGCTCGTAGCCTATAAAGTAGCCAAAAACTTGTAGCCTAGTAGAGCCGCATCTTGTGTGCACAAGGCCAGTTGCCACGCACACTAGCAATATTAGAGACTTTCACCTCTTGGAATGTCGGCACGACAGCAGCTACAATGGGTCGTGAAACGAAAAAGCTATCCCGACGCCTCGCGGGGCACTACTACAACCCGAGCGGTTACTGGAAGGGGCTAGCGGCTATCAAGAACCTCGCCGCAGCAGCCAGAGTCTCCGAAGATATGGCCCGAATATGGCTCAAGAAGCAGGCCATTTGGCAGATTTATCTTCCGCGCCCTCGCCATGTTCCACGCCCGCGTTTTGGTGTGAAGATGCCGAACGAGGTTCATCAAGCCGACCTGCTCTTTCTACCACACGACCGCTTCCCCCGTGGTCGCAAAACCCACAAGTATGCGCTCACGCTTGTAGATGTGGCATCGCGCTACAAGGAGGCCGAGCCTCTGGCCACAAAAGAAGCCAAAGAGGTCGCTGACGCTCTCTCCCGCATCTACAAGCGGAGCCCTCTTAGCTGGCCGAAGCTTCTTCAGGTTGACCCTGGGCGCGAGTTTATGGGCGCGGTGAGCCAGCTACTGACCAAGCATGACGTTTCTGTCAGACGCGGTCGTGTGGACATTCATTGGGACCAGGGGATCGTGGAGCGCTTTAACCGGACCCTGGCTGAGCGGTTGTTTGGGCACCAATACGCCCAGGAAATGCGACTTCCGTCGGGGGCGCGTTCAACGGAGTGGGGGGCTCGACTGCCTGCTGTCGTTAGGGCTCTGAACGGAGAAGTGAGCCGCCTCACCGGTAAGAAGCCTAAGGATGCCATCAAGGTTGTGGCTGTGACACAAAAGCCCTCTTCTGTTGTTGCTGGTCGCCCCATTGGTCTCAAAGATGAAAAGCTTCCATCTGGTGTTGGCGTTCGGTACCTATACCAGGATGGCGAGCTGGAGGGTGGAAGACGTCGCGCGACTGATCCAGTGTGGTCCCTCCAGGTGTACCGGCTTGGACGCTCGGTCACCAAGCCTGATGAGTCTGTCCTGTATTATCTACAAGACGGTCCTGCTCGTGTGTTTGTCCGGGAAGAGTTCCTTGTGGTATCTCCTGATACTCAGCTGCCGCCGGATGGCGTACTTGCTCGCTGAGTACCGCACCCCCTCGTTTTCGGTTGCACTCTAGGCAACAGAGGCGCACATTTCCCTTGCAGTGCTCCTTGCTGTTATTCAGCCTGTCTACTCTGAACTGCTACGTGTCCTTGGGTTCGTAGGCCCACAGCAGTTCGATATTGCACGCAGCGCAGCGATTCTCTTGGCTCTCTTTGAGCCGCAGAACGTAGTCCACCTTGAGATTGAAATCATGGCTTTT